>JAQFYE010007127.1:0-10133 GCA_034694305.1 Protaphorura glebata
TTCGTCGGACCGGAGATGAGACAAGTAGCTCGACGCACATAAAAATTACCTATAAAGTATTATGTGGAATGGCGATGGCAATGGAGTTGGGAAGGTTTGGAATTTCACAGAGGTCCAAGATGGGACAGCGTAGTATTGAGCGTCCTCATTCTACAATGTTAGTGGTACGGAGCGGGTTCGATCCTCGGTCTGGGCATAGTAACTGTACAGTGAGTTTTCCTCCTTTTGAGTTTCTTCACTATATCAGTGCATTCGTTCCGCAAGATTCAAATGGATAGTACCCCTCCCCCCTTTCCTCGTCCCCTTCAAGGGCAACAATCTCCGGTTCAAGTCAGCAGTAGTGTAAAGACCCACCTAGTAGGAAGCAAAGAAAAGACATAATAAAAAAAGTGATAAGGAAAGGACACTTTTCGATTCACACATACGTACTTCGTACATGTGTATGTGTGTGAGTAATGTCGAAGAACAGAAAAAATCTTTTCATCCTAGAAGATCAAGTCTAGTTGAGTTGATTTTTTTGAAAACCGCAGCACAACACTAGCAAGACGACAAAAATGTCAAACCTCAAGATTTCAGGCACAACAACATAGGAGAAAGAAAAAATTTCTGTTGTTCACTTGGCCCTTGTATGTTCCTAGGAAGAATTGAGTTTTCGTGTCGCTTGAGACGGATTATAAAGTAAATGGATAGAGTGGAGTCGTCGTGTACTACACTATATGGATTGTGTGTGTGTGGTTTTTTTTTGGCTTTCTTTTCTTTTTTGTTCGTTCACCCCATTTGCTATATTTGCTTGACTTGAGCTGTGTGGTATGTGTTTGAGTTACGAAACTGCGGTGAGGTGGATGTGATGTGATTCGAAGATTGAGGTGGACGATAATATGAGTTATTGTGTGTGGAGCGATCATTTGTCCAATGATGGACAGATTGCTTTGCTTGCCTTTTGCTTTTCTTTGCCTCAAAGCACAGCACAGAGGCACAGGTTTTGATATGCCAACAGAAAAGTCAGTCATTGGTAGGTAGCAAAAATATATAGACTTGGTTGGTAGTAGCCTTGTGAGTAAATTCTATTGAATTGGCTCTTGGTTGCCCACGTTCGAGTCGAGAAATTGTCGGTCGTCAGTGAAAGCCATTCGGTTCAGTATTATTTGCATTCGGTGTGTAGTATGGGTGTTGTGGACGTGAGGTCAGGGACAGGGCATCACCGTCAGTAGCACGCTGGGCTGGGCGGGCATTCACTCCTTCACATCATATGCAATCCTGATCAAATTGCAATGCAGATTGCGTCTCAATAGAGTTCCTGTTTGGGACTGCATGTCACAGTATCTCGTTCAACGTATAGAATTGGACGGAACCTAGGGTAGTGGCGAACATGTCTGCTTAAGCTCCGGGAAATGAAATGAATTGAATGGATGAGTAGTCAAGCGGACTTATTGACGGACAGACGGACCAGGGATTTTGGTATGCTATTGGCAAGGGCTAGTTAAGTTTTGACATACCAGCAACGTATGTTTCTTTTTTTCTATTTTTTTTAAATGAAACCACATATCTTGAAATGATATTCGTGATATGTATGTATTTGAAAGCACCACTTGGTAAGCGGTTGGATTGACTTGAACGATCCCGGGACATGGTTTCAAGGCTTTGATGATAATTGGAGTTCGGCAATTACTTCAGTAAACAGTGCATCGTTCAACGTTAGTTATACATGTGGGTCTGACTTTTTATCGGCAGAATCACAATGCGGAATATGGCGAAGAATTTTGATTTTGTTTTATTCAAGTGTCAACCAATTCAAGAAAAGACTACAAGAAATATCGGTAGAATACCCATAATTTGATTGTCTTGCAAAGATACAAAGGTTTTTAGAAAACTTTGTCGGAGTGACTCTGAAGTTTAAACACGACTTTGCTGACTACAATTTAAATACGAGGAAATGCGATTTGCCTTTGCCAAAACTTAAGAAAAGTTTGCACAGAGGAACCTGAGCTGAACCGACTATCAAATTAAAGTTAGATCGGAGGAACCGAAGTGTTGTGCTTGAAATTTGAGATCCTTTTCTGTTGTATTGGAAACCCAAGTGTTAAGTTCAAGTGTGGTTGTACCATGGTCCTGCCCCAGGTTTGAGTAAAATAGGAATAGTTTCGTATTTCTACATTACGGTCGTAAAGGGTGAGACACCTTGGGTTTTTGCTGACTTGACAAGTGGATCTGGGCGAAAGTGAAATGCTGGTTCGATGAAGAATTTTAGGGATTAATTCAACACTAAAGGGGGATTTATGTTATGTAGCCATCCACCCATCTGGAAGAAAAGCGTACCTACAGATAGTCGACGTGGTTTTGGTGAATTGAGGATACCCGGGCCCGGGTTGGGCTCAGTCGCGGATTAAAAGCTTGATTCCGATAAGTCACTCTGAGGAGCGTTAGGATTTTGTCCTTCCGCTCGTTCCTTGCTTATGTAGGTTCGTTCGCATATGTAGTTTTGGAATTTGAAAAGGAAAAGGAGACACATAGATGATGAGGTCTTTTTGTTCCCAGTATTGAAGAGTGCTACTAATAAGTTGGTTCTTTCTCTTCTAAGTAAAGCAAATGGGAAGGAGAGATTGGAAGCGCTGGCTGCTACTGCTGGGTTGGAATCGTTGAATGAGATATAAAAGGGAGCAAAGAGCAGTTGAATAGTCGAACGGGAGCTGAGGAGCAATCTATAAAATTGTGACCAGAATAATTATGATGTGTGGGTCTCCACTTGAGGAAGGACTTGGTTGCTGAAGCTGAGCCCCTGTGCTTCAGCTCTCTCTGATTTGGTTTAATGATGCTGATGCAGGAGTAGATTGTGGAAGGAGAAGTATGGAGAAGTAGTCGAGTTGAGTTGGAGAATTCAAGAAGTTGTTCCAGCAGATTCAGCTTCTCCAGAACTCTCAAGTAGGCGAACGAAGGCACTCTCGGGCTCTCCATGTAGTAGTAGTGCAGTTCGTGTTGGTTTCAATGAATCCAGGTCTGGGCCTGGCACAAAGTCACATACTACTAGAGTAGACTAGATTTGCGAAAGTCTTGGAAGCTTGGATTGGTTGTGGAACTTTAGGAAAGAGTTTACCAGTTTTCTACTGCAATGCAGTTTTAGAATGGGAAGCAGACAGACGGATAGACAACTGTATTTCAAGTACTCTTCAGATTTGAGATTTCTAGATTTCTTCCTCCCCCCACCCGGCACCCGCCAAGCAAGGCCAAACTCAACTCATCTTTTGGACAAAGTCCTCCCTAAATCGAGCTAAATCTCTTCACCAACCTTCTTTTATTCTTCTCCCTTTTCCCCGTAGTACGCTTGCTTATATATAATGTGATCCTTCAAAACTTTCTGGACTGACATATACGAATAGAACTTGGACTTAGGATCTTCGATAATGCTGATATGATTGGAATGGTATTGTCAATTGTTTGGGGTTTGGCTAAATGTTTTACATGCACCAGTTTAGTATGTTTCATATGCTGAATTGAAAACCGTAAGTTTATTCTTTGGTCAGACTCAGGTATGATTCTTACAGTTATAGAGGCAGTACATAAATGATAATGCGTTTGCAAGATTTTAATCCCCTTTTCCTTCAATCTAAACTGAATTGATAATGTAAGATTGCTAATGGACAGAGAAGTAGACACATGAATTCGTTAGAGAAGAAAGAAGTGTTAATCCGTCAAGATTTCTGAAACGGCAGATTTTACGGTAGACAGGATGACGAATCATTTCTCTCTCGCCAAGTGTCCTAGCCATTTCGTATAGTTATTCACAACTTATTTGAGAAGCTGTAGTACTATTCACCTCAAAGAATTTAATACATTTTAAACAACACCACACAGTCGTCGCAACAAATAGTGGGTACTAGGTTTCGCTACTTTTTTGTTGTGTTAACCCCTGACCTCCTGAACAACTTCTTTGAAGGTACGCGGTATACGCGTACGATTACTTTTAGCTCTGTAAGGACTTTGTAGTTTTCTTTAATTCACATGTTAACTTTTATTGGACGAGGTCGTCATATTTCTAGCTAGATATGAGTTGTGTGAAATAACCAAAAGAATCGATAGACTACCGGCCAGAATTTGATGTAAAACAGGAATCTCGTCAAAATGGCATTAATGGTTTAAAATGTGTTTTTTCGTTTAGGAGGTTTCATAATGTTCGTGCAGTCTACCTTTGTTTGGTACACCCTATGTTTTTTTTCCTTTCAAGACCTTTCAGTTCACTCAAGTCTTGAGAAGTTTAATCTGGCCTCACAGCCGTTAACTCCTCCTCCAGGGAATTTAAAATCCCATTAAGAAATGAATTGAAAATGCTGTCCTCGCATATTCTTTGCCTAAAAGCACTTTCTAAGCCATTCTTGGCGTGATGAAGTTCAAATTGGTTGATGTGTCTCATATTCACGTTAGATGTTACATGCATGCTGGCCTCGCAATTGGTATTCTTGGCAATGACATCCAAGTCCTTCATCGACCCTTTCGTAAGGTCTTTTCGTGCTAAAATACATGCACATAAAATAATTACAAGTTAATTAATTACGAAGAGTAGTATTCTTCGTAATCACAAAATACGCTTTCTAATTGGTATTTATTTTCGAACAAAACTTATAGGACTAATTTCTGGAGCTGAAACGAGGTCAGCACTGATGCTTAATATGTGCTTGATTACAATCTCAATGTAATGAAGGAAATCTAAACCCGGAAATAATTCCCATTTATTATAAGATTGCTGACATGGCACAAATTGGCAATTCGGAGACGGCCAGTCTTTGAGTGATTATCCGATTAATTAGTCTGGCCATTAAGGAAATTAATGCTTGTCATAAATTCCGCTTAGGTGTAAAGTTGACTTTTCGAATTGACCTCCCCTTGCCGAACTTTCTAAATAAGATTTTATCAAATGACTTTAACGCTTGTGCTTACGTAAGCAAGAATTTACTCTATCTCTCTTTCACTTTCGCCCCAAATTGGTTTCGTTTAAGTCAGACGACTGAGGAGTAAGGAAAAAGTTGGCTCGGTTTGGCATTGTGCGACAAGACAATTAAAATATAGGTGGAGCCAAAGAAAACCCAAACCACCGAAACCTGGGGAGTGCTGATGTTGATGTATGTAATGTGCCGTGCTATGTCGAAAACGGAAGACTTAGATGGCTTAAGTGCCTATAGTTGGGAGACTAGTAGACTATTTCAGAGTCATGATGTAAAGTAAAGGATAGACCGTCTGAGAAGTGCTAAGTTGAAATGTGAGCGCGTGAAAAAAAGGGAAAATATGCTGATTTGTACAAGTTTTTTTTTCTCTTTCTGAAATAAATGACTGCACTCCCTCAACTGCACTTACTACATATAGACTAGACTTGCCAAATGCTTATGTCTTTGGCTTGGCCTGTGAATTCTTACATGCATTCAAGAGTTGGATGTTGGATTCGGTCGGTGCGTTTTTTTCTCTTCTCTCTAAAAGTTGGTAATATAATGGTTTCCTACGTTTTATTATTCCAATAAATCCATCTTGTACTCTATCAAGACGACTGGGAACTGGGACTGAAAAAGTTTGAGGTCCTATTTCTTATTTTTGGCTTTGCATCAGCGCTTTGGCTTTTTACTACACCGTAGGAATGGAGGAAGGAAGGAAACTCACTCTTTGGTTCATTCCTTTGGTTCGGTTGTACTTTGTGTGCGTGTATGCTATTAGGAAATGCAGATGTGATGTGTGTAGATAGGGCGGGAGAGACTGTGCATTCTTTATGTCCTCGCACCCGGAATAGTATAGTGTTCGTAGTAGTGAAAGTGAGTGAAAGTCGTCCGTAGTAGAAGTAGTAGTAGTATTGCAGTGGATCGATGACTGTTCTTCTCCTTTGTTCTGCCCCGACTTTTCTCCATTTTCTCCCGTTTTTTTAAGAGATGGAGGAGGAAGTCGGTCGGTTCGGGAGAAAAATGCAAATGGATCTCACCAATTTAAAGAGTGCCAAAAAGTTTTACTTCCTTTCCATATACACATTTGTGTGTTGGACGGATGCGGATGAAGAAAGTACAGAAAGGCCGGAAACATCGGCGGTAGGAAAAGAAGGGAAGATCAGAGTAGGACTTACGATATGAGTATGTCCAAATCTGAATGAATGAAGTAAGTGCAAGTACGAACGCGAGTTGAGTGCGAGTCTGGGAGTGCAGTGCAGTGAAATGATGCAGATCGAATGTGGAAGGAAATGTTTTATATTTACTACAAGGAATGTTTTTCGGGGATAAAGGAAGGTTCAACCGACTATGGCATTGGGTTTACACTTGTTAGGAGGACCTCAACAATGGATGTTCAGGTCTTTCAGACCCAAGCCAAGTCCTGAAATATTTTAAACCGCTCAAACCGAGCAGATTCTTAAAATTTGAGTCATTCTACACGGATGTCATGGTTGTTGTTTAGCTGTTTTATTTGCCCGTATATTTTAGCATTTATTTCCTTCGCCAGGATTACCACAATACTATAAAACGAGACGGTCACTTGTAGAGTCGTAATTTTTCCCTGGTGGCCAGGGAAAAATTACGACTCTACAAGTGACCGTCTCGTTTGGCCAGGGCCTGGCCTTCAAATGGTCCGATGACGCTGAGTTTGGAAACTAAACATGTTGTGGTGAAAGCTTTGCGTGATTTTCTTCTCGCGAACGCGTATAAGTTATTTTAGCAGATAAGTTGTCAATTTGTTGAAACTAGGGGACATCTTCGGAACCAGTGTCAACCTAGGTTGTTGAACACCTCAGCAGCATCCCTTGTTGGAAGGGTGGATTTTTAAAGTGGTGAATGAATTGCAAAGTAAAAAAATGTTAAAGGTAAACGGTAGTGACGAGGTGGAAGCTACTAAGGCGTCTGGTAAGGTCTATTCTGGTCTGCTAACCTCAAAGTCAGTTCGACTCGGTATCTTTGATGTCTGTCGGATTCGGATTGCGTTTTCCCTTTTCTTTTCGTCCTCGTTTTTTCACCGTTTTTGGAAGGGTGGAACGGTGGAAGCAGAGCTTGACCAACGAATGGAAACGACTGTGCACTTTCCACTGGACTTTCCTTGAATTCCTTCCTGGTCACCGCACTGATGGCTGAAACGGAGCTTTTGATGTGGGGAAGGGTGAAGGGTCATACGCATCACCGAATAGGACAGGACGGAAGGATAGTGGTGGTCGGTGATGCCTACTATTAGTATTCCAATTCCGTTTGAAAATTTTTACAAGCTCTTTGTCCATCTCTTGTTCCGGATCGAAATTTATTGATCCAACTAAACTGTCTGCACTACTGGAAGTCGCTACTGACTCAAACTCATCCCATTTTGTTTACTTACTTTCACCCATTATATTTCTACTGGTTATCTCTCTGGTTTGGTTTGCTTTCACTCTGGTCATTGTTACACATGTATCATATTAATGGGTGCATCATGCAGTAAGCGTACGATGTATAATTTTTTCTAAAGTTTTGAGTTTACTCTAGGTTCGGGTTTCAATTGTCCTTTAATTCCGTCGTAGTTGCAAATAAAATCATGAACCACTATAGAACTTTCAAGAAGAATGGAGCTCAAAAATTTTCAGTGGAATTAAGACTGCAGTGTTTCATAATTTTGGGTGTAGTGTGGAAATTCGTTGGCTCCATGTCTTTGTGATATTACGAACGAGCATAGGATAATATTTCTTTTATTTATGTAACCAATTATGTGCAACATAATTTTTTCTACAGTATGGTCGTAAATGGCATCAGTTCGATCCACTCCGGAACGTGTCTTTAGTTTAGGTTGTGTTACTGTATTTTCTGCGCTTTAGCAATATGTTTCCGTTTTGTAATACATCTTAAGGACTATTGTGATTGTTTGTGCAGAACTGGGTGAACGGTAACAATAAAATGCATCTTGTAAAATATCTCTTCGAAAATAACCCACTTCACTTCATATTTTGTTCCCACATTCTCACTTGGGTTAGTTTATAGTACTCTAAAGAACAATGTTTCTTTTCTTCTTCTATTCTTGCCATGCCGTCGTGGAGCTTGTTTAAGACGAAGGCTTGGATGAGACGTAGAAAAATGTATGCGATTCGTTCATGAGTGTTCCAATGGTTTGGCACATATGGGCCGGGCACAGTCTCATACTTTCTCTTACTTTCGTTTCTCTACTTTGAGAGATAGGAAATGTTGGATTTGGGTTTTGGTCGGTTTTGGCCATACCATGACTTGTTCTCCTAGCTGCTACAGCGAACATTAGAATTGAATTGGAATTTGGAACGAACAACCCGGAACTTTAATACTTCATACTTTCTTCGTTTCTTCCACTTTTCTTTGGATGGAAGAAGATGGAATGGATTTTTCTCTTCGTTTTTTTTCTTCCTGGGAAAAGAGGAATGGGAGGTGTGATAAGCCCGGGCGCGGTTTTGTGGCCTGGCTTTCTGGTGAAATGTCAAGCCGACTGCTGGTGAGATGTAACCTAAGATTAAAGGAAAAGTGCACGGGGAGTCCGGGAAAGGCGAAAAAAAAGGAGTGAAGGAAAATCTTGAAGTTAGTATTACGGAGGACAAGTTGATGCGAATGGCGATTGGGGAAACTGATAGTGATTTGAAATGCCATCGTGTCTCCTTGTCCCGGATAGTGGTTCGAGTAAAAAGTTGGCCAAAATGGGATTTGGTTCGCTTCGTTTCCTCCCTTTTTATTCTCTTCCCATACGCAGCGGGTTGAGCCTTTTAATGAGTCAAAGAGGGAGTAATTAGCACGATTTTATGTGATGTCATCCATCGATTTTGTGAGAAACCTTCTACTTTGCGTACGTTAGTTGAGCCTTCCAAGGCTTCCAGTCTTAATGAAGTGTATTTTTGTAGTTACAGGGTTTGTGGAAAACGGGGTTGACAAATTTGCTGATGTGAATGTCTAACAGATATTTGGGAGGAGGGGTCAATTTTGATCGCCACAATTTGAGTTTCCGAATCTAAATAGATTAGTGTTTCCCTCTGCTGGGTTGTGAGGTCTTCAAGGACTGAGGCGAGGACGATCTTCGTAACATCGAGTGACATCCTGCACCTGAAATCTACCTGTCTACTGCGGCCAAAGATGTTATATCACTCGAAATTGATTATCCTGCATTGGGTGGTCTTCAGTGTCATCGGTGACGGGTCAACCTCCCCCCATTGAAGTACCACTTCTCTCGACTATGAATACCACCCTCGGTTGTTTGATACGGAATGGATGACGAAGGAACGAAACTCGATTACTGACGTGTACAGTTCATACGTAGTGAATTAGACTTGGTAGCAAAGAAACTCTCTTGGTCATTAGTCGAGAGAGTCAATTAAGGAAGTGATGATGGGACACGCCTCCTGATCATGAGGGCTTCCTTTGATTCGAGTCCACAAATTCCCCTTACGGCTCTAGAGACGACGATGTTGAAAAGGAAACGAAGGAAGAAGCTTTGAAACTCTGTCCGGAGTTGAAGTTGGAGTTGTGTAGTAGTGTAAGGTAGTAGTTTGGATCTTGTTTCCTATTATTATTACTTCGACAAGAATGAATTTAAGTTTTGGACTGGGATGTAGTTGTACATTAAAGCAGCGGGGATCCGAAAATTACAGTGATTAATGTCGTTAATGTTACTATTGGGTAAACTGTAAGTACCATTTGAATGGGGTTTAGTTTCTCGCCTGTAGTGTGTGTATTTTGAGACTTGCCTGCTCGGATTAAACCTTAAATCTGGAATGTAATTGAGTGTATTTGAGGGAAGGGAATTATAAGACGAACGACGGACACGACGTTATGGTTTTAACTAGGAAAATGAAGAATAATTCTTGCTCGCTCGGTGCTCCGGGCATCGTAACCCAACCGAAACGAGCATTGCTTTTCTTACTTTGATCCGTACAAGACGGCGCATGCAGTTTCTGGATTGCGAGTAGAAATGAGATGACAGGTGGTCAGGCAGATAACCGTCTTCCGACTTCCTTTCCAGTAAAATCTGAGCCTGGCAGGCAAGTGACAAGACAAGATATCTGCCTGGTACTATATTTAGCCCACTGCACTGCTGATTTGCTCTGGCATTACATTATTTTCATGGCCTGGAGTCGTCACGTCATCTCATAAAGAAAAGGAAGGAAATAAGGAAGGATGTTGGATGTTCCTTTTCTTTCAGCACTC
>JAQFYE010007128.1:0-10132 GCA_034694305.1 Protaphorura glebata
GCAGAGCCATAGCATCTAAGCTATCCTTGTAGTATTGTAGTCTGACAGTCAGACCACTCCACTACACTGGCTCTGTTGAGTGCGTTGGACTACACAAATAACTATGACAATAAATAGTAGAAACTGGTGAAACTGCAGTAATGATTTATACCCCGGTAGCGACAAACAATTCGTAGATACTGGTTTTTCGAGCTTGCTGTGGGCATTCGGAGTACGGCCGCAGTCCAGCACTTGTGATGCTCTGCCGTCTTAAATTGGTGCTGTTATCGCCATCGTCGATGCTTCGTCTCAATTTGTACATATGCCGACTTGAATATATTTGGAATCTTTGTTTGATGATGTTGATGTTTGGCTTCCGGTCGAATCACGTCGGCTGTCAGAGCTACCTTGAGCAGACTGGTTATTTGAGTTGGCAGACACTACCGGATTTGGATCTAATTAATAAAATCATTGTTTAAAACTGTGTTCGTCATTGCGTCCTAACCTGCCGCAGGAGTCGAATCATTGAAAACACGTCGTTTGAAATAAAATATCCTCTCCGAAATTAAGATTTCAAGAGCCGAGTTTTAATTTGTTTACTCGGGGTTCGAGGATTTTGAAAACATAGAAATAATATATCGCGAAGCAATTTGTGTCTTAATTTGATATTTAGGCAAAATAATAGGTACCGTCACATACCATTATGGTTATACTGGATTGCCTGCGAAGCCATTTGGTGAATTTACTCATTGTCGCGAGTTTCAAATAAAAATCGGTAGCACGAACAATTGATTCCTTTTTTCTGGGGGAACTTTTGAAACAAACCTCCTCGTTTTAAAACTGAATTCTCACTACAAGTTTTCTTAATTTTTGTCGGAGTCGAAAGTGTGACTTCCATTTCTCTGTCAGAAAATCTTATTTATAGTGGTGTTTTGACTCATGGTTCCACTACTTTATTGAATAGATACGGAGAATCATATCTGCAAATCATTACGACTTAGCTTTTGTTGTATATTTCCATTCCATTCAATGTGTAACAGTAATTCAATTGCTCCTTATATTGTTATTGCCATTGTGTCATATGGAAGGACTGAGCTACTGATGAGATTGTGGAATAAAACAACTTTTGTCGTTATGAATTCATTAGAGCTGACCGACTGATTCAAGGGTGACATTCGGGCTTCTAGGTGACATTATCCAACAATTAACGCTTGTCTCTGTAATTACGACTTGGTGAAAAGTCCAGAATTGGATTTGGAGTCCCAATTAATATGGACGTACCTACTATTTATTTTGCTTATGCTGAGAGATTTAAGTGAAATGTCAACATAGCACTTCAGAGTCAATTCAGGTCAACACATAGAAGTTTTAATTTTTAATAAAACATAGGTTTTATTGCTTATAACACAAATGTGTAGGTATATTTTTTAGCAGAAATACAATTAATGAACACAGATGAGAAAGCAATTTAGCACTTCAAATACAACGTGCGTTCTATAATGAATACCCGCGTTTGATACTTTTGTTGACACTGAATTAAATTGTTGTGTAATCTCAACAAACAAGCAATTTGTAATAATGATTAAATTAGTACGAATATCAGACATGCCAGAAGTAGAATTCTGTCATGCGTCTAGCGACGAAATTTTTTCCGATTGACCACAAACTTACTGAGCATGTCGGCGGATTCACTTCGGTCATTCATGTGAGCCTATATTCTGATGAATTTCTTAATGATATTACATGCCCACTTTCGCCAAGGGGAATTTTATTTATTTGAGTGACACAAACGAACTATAGATGGGAATCTAGATTTAATAAAAATAGAGTATGCGTATCTTTGTTTTTCTATTGTAATGATTGGCAGATACTTTTAGTATAATTGATGTAGACTATAATCATACTCCACTCCAAGATCTATATTAAATGCAGCCGTAAATTTCGGTGCGGACATGCGTCTATTCGCAATAATTTGCGATTAAGTTAGTCCAAATACTTGGATTATTCGATTAGACCTCACACTATATCGTCCAGGTCGGTTGATATTCGCAACGGTGGAGGTCATTCTCAAATTTTCACACGCTACATACAGCGCGCACATGAAAAAAATTGCTTAAAATTTGTTTGTTCCCCATGGGTCTTTATATAAAAGTCAAAATCCTTTCTCTGTGCTCTCTGTGTTCAGAGAAAATTACCATTTTTTACCATTCTGATTTTTTATTTCCACAGTACAAATTTTTAGTTCAACCCAATTTCGATTATCTTAACTATAAATGTTGTGGCATGTCAGATAAAATAATTTCAAAATTGATAACACATATGCAAGAAAATGACACCGCTGACAGTTTATTGTCCCGACTTAGCCATAATCAATAGGGTAAAGTGGCTGATACGCCACAACTTCGTATGCCGCATATGAACTGATGGACACAACGAATTTGGAAGACGAAAGTTCAAATATTGAAATGGAACCACCAACGCAATGAGTTTACCACTGGCTCCAACTGAATTTTGTGTAACGGCAGACATAATTGAATTTTGTGCTATCCACGACGGAATTGTATCTGTATCTACTATTTGTCACAATAAATAATCGGAAAAGGAAAAATGAAATAAATTTGATTCCGATCCCGATTATTCTTTCTGTATTAATTATGATTATTGTAAATTTGAATGCACATTTTCCGATTCCGATTTCGATTTAACTCCCCAATCCCTGTTTCCAAGGAAGAAAGGGAAGAAATGGAGGACATGTGTATAACAGCTCTCCAGGAAATCGATTTCTTTTCTTTTCAAAATTCATAAAAACCATAGGTAAAACGTTTGTCATTGATTTTCTTACATTAGGTAGAAGATAATGTTCTTGAGGAATACAGGAGCCCCAATGCCGAGCGCGAAAATTTCTTTCAGAAACTTTTCAATCGAATACGGCAGGGGACAATCTACACCTGACTTTAAGGGTTAACAAATTAAAATTATGATTCCGTTTTGAATTTTATCTCAAAATTTCGACTATTTTCATCTCCCGATACCGATTGCCCACGCTGGGGTGTAGTAATATATTCGCCGAAATGAAGTGAAATCGGAACCTTCATAAAGTGTTGGGTATATTCTCCCTCATAAGTAGAGAAGCGATCCAACGAGGAGAGCTATAGGGCGGATAATATTTACAAATTATAAGACTTCTTTTGTAGTGACCGAAAGCGTTTCGGAATCCGAATTGGTGCCTCATTACATGCCCTTCTCAGCAAAGGTCAAGAAACCTGACTATTTCCATTCATCCGTCCACCCGCTCCTTCCATCTTCGACTCGGCCACAGGTTGTGCAGTGCGTTGGAAATAACTTCGGACGACCGCACCAAAACTAACTTTTAAAAAAAATTACTCGCTATTTATTCTAAAACTTTCATTCTGGCAGCAAAACATTCAAATTCAATTTCGCAAACCCTCAAGTTTTGGTGTGGTCGTGCAAAGTTTGGTTCCTTCCAACGCACTGCACAACCTATGGCCGAGTGATGGCCGAGAGGCAGGGGAGATGGAAGGAGTGGGTGGACAGACGAATGGAAATGGTCAAGCTTCTTGAAATTTGCTGAGAAGTGCATGAAATGTGTCACCAATTCGGATTCCATATCGCTATCGGTCAGAACACGGTAAGTGCATAATTTAAAAAAATTGTCCGCATGCTCTCCTCGTCAAGATAGATACGAAGGCCAGAAGACTAACCATTAGTATTCTTTTCAGTGCATCTTACCGCACCAAAAGTGGAATGACAATTATAAGTAAATAATTCGGAAAATGTAGAAATAGTTGAGCACATTGGCGAAGAAAATCGACAGAGAGGAATTACATTACATATATCTTTTCTATAAATATAGTTTTGGTTTATTTAAAAATTAAAACAATTCACAGCAGTAATTCAAATTACAGAAAAATGATTAAGTCAATAAATAGTTGTAACAGGTGAAACAGCAGTAATTATTTACGCTCCAGTACCGACGAATAATTCGTAGATGCTGGTCTTTCGAGCCTGCGGTGGGCATTCGGAGTCCCGCCTGTCTGCAGTACTCGTGCTGCTTTCACGTCTTGGATTTGTACTCATATCGCCGTTGTCGATACTACGTCTCAATTTGTACATGCCGACTTGAATATATTTGGACTCTTTGATTGATGAGGTTGATGTTTGGCTTCCGGTCGAATCGCGTCGACTGTCACTGGAACTGCCTTGCGAAACTTGGTTATTTGAGATGGCCGACATTACCGGTTTTGGATCTAATTAATCAAATCATTGTTTAAAACTGTGTTGGGTCATTGCATCCTAACATGCTGCAGGACTCGAATCACAAGTAACACGTCGGTTGAAATAAAATATCCACTCAAATATAGGAAAAGTCGAAGAAAATCAGATTTCCTACGTTACCGGTTATTAGTGGGCATAAACTTTTTGTGACTTGTGGGACAAAATCATGATTTCAGTATCCGAGTCATAATTTATTTATTCTGAGTCAGAGGAAGTTTGGAAACATAGAAATAATATATTGACTCAAAGCAATTTGTGCCCAATTTTGATATTTACGGAAATCAAGGGTACCGTTACTTACCATTATCGCTACTGGATTGCCTGCGAAGCCATTTGGCAAATTTCCCCATTCTCGCTAGTTTGAAATCAAAATTGGCAGTACGAACAACACTTGATTCCTAATTCCTGGGCAAACTTTCGAAACAAATTTCCTCGTTTAAAAGACTCAATTTTCACTGCAAGTTTCCTTAATTTCTGTCGAAGTTGAAAGTGTGACTGATTTTGTCTGTCGGAAAGACTCATTTATAGTAGTGCGTTTGACTCATGGTACTGAATTGACAAATAGATACGGAGAATCATATGTCGAAATAATTACGACTTAGCTTTCGTCGTATATTTCCATTCCATTCAATGTGTAACAGTAATTCAATTCCGCCTTACATCGTTATTATTGTTATTGCTGTCACATGGAAGGACTGAGCTACTGATGAGATTGTGGAATAAAACAGCTTTTGTTGTTATGAATTCATTAGGACTGACCGACTGATTTGTTAACAAAACAATGTCCTTTCTAGGTGACATTATCTAACAAATAACGATTTCCTCTGAAACTGCGTCTTGATGAAACGTCCAGAATTTGATTGGGAGCTCCTATTAATATTGACACACCTAACAAAATTCTATGCTGTGAGATTTAGGGAAAATGTCAACATAACACTTGAGAGTCAATTCAGCTAAACACAAAAGCTTGGACTTTTAATAGTAGATAGGATATTATTGCTTATGACAGAAGCAGAAGTGTGCATGTATATTTTTCGTAGAAAAACAATTAAAGTACGAAGATGAAAAACAGTGTAGCACTTCAAATACAACATGCGTTCTATAATGAATACTCGCGCTTGATACTGAAATAAATGATTGTGTAATGTTAACAGACGAGCAATTCGTAATAATGATTAAATTAGTACGAATATCAAGACGCGAGACGAGGAATTGTGTCGCGCGTCTAGCGACTACGTTATTTCCGATCGACCACAAACTTGCTGAGCATCTCGGCGAATTTACGTCGGTCATTCACGTGAGCCTATATTCTGATAAATGTCTTAATGATATTACCTGCTCACTTTCGCCAAGGGAAAATTTATTTATCTGAATGATAAAAATGAACCGTAGATTGGAGTCTAGATTCAATAAAAATGGAGTATGCGTATCATTGTTTTCGATTGTAATGATTAGCAGATGCTTTTAGTAAAATTGTGAACTATACTAATCAAGAAGAAAGCATGAACGAGTGCGTCTCTGGTGAAAATTAGAAATGAATGACGATCTACAAGTGGGGCGAGTTTTTGGACGGTGGGGGCGGGAGTATTCGGCGAAAGGAAGATTAGAACCGTTGGACGCATTGAGTGATTTTGTATGACTAGAAACAAAAAAAAATTAGCTGCTAAATTTCTCGTTGCGCGGACGCGGACCACCATCATTCCGTGATTATGTAAATGTACTCTGAAGACAAACCAAAAATCCAACAGATGAGTTACGGCGACGGTTACGAATCAATAAAACCGGCCATCGACCGATAACCCGGTCCAAACATTAAGGACTTACTGACACTGGTGATTGGATGAGTTAGTTTGCCTGTGTGAGTATCAGACTCTGGTGATCTCTGTCCGCGTTGTTCCGTGAGGAATCGATGTCTCTCTCAAGCAGTAAACATCCTGTAGATGTCCTACCTACCTGTAGATGTAGATAATTGATATCCGGTTCAGAAGATCGGTATATAAATCAAGCTTGTACAACTTCATTACTCTATTTCGTAGTATGACGACGGGTAATTCGTTTCCTTTATGACTTGGCGGTGGGATAATGTTGACATCCGGTTCATAATAATATCCGAAATCTCTGTGAGATTTTATTATTTACAGAAGTTTTGTAGGACACATTATTCTAGAATATTCGTCACAAATATACACAATTTTATATTTTATGCTCCGATTCGTGCCATATGACCTCAACCAAATGAAGAGTTGGTAAAACTGTTTCAGATATATAACTTCTTTGTGCCCAATCGACACGGTTAGCTATGACAGTATGAACTAGTACTATACTTGACACTACATAAACCATAATCGAAAAATTAAAAAAAAATAAGACAGCTTGCTTTCCAATTGGTCAGCGTAATTCCGATTATAATATAAATTTTCTCTAAATAACTATTCAGCTACCTGTAATACTACGCTTCAACGAACTAACACGTATTATCTTAAAATGTTACAAGTAATTGGAACGTGTAATCTTGAACAGAGCGAAAGGCGATTAACCGAGTCTCATCATCCAAATACCGAATTGATCCAATTCCAATGGATATGCGGTGTAATCCGAGTAAATCCCTTTGACTAAACTTTGTCTGTGGCATTGATTTCCTCAAAATCAGAGCAGACTTCCCCAATAATAATACATTAGTCCCCCGGTTGTACACTAGAATGAATAACGTGGTCAAAATAATATTAAGAGTCAAAAGAAAGCAAAGTGCGAAAATGCTCTGGTGAGTACGAATCAAAATGTAATTCAAGATGACGACGTTTGCCAATAGCGAGGTGGACAGGAACGGCATAATTAGCTGTCTACTGCAGACATTTAGCTGTATTACCAAGAGCTGAAGACATCGGTAGTGCAAGACCCATTTATTGTGCCCATGGAGGTATGATCCCTTATCTACGATCCTGTATTGCAAATCCAATACAATTCCATCAATGACAAAAAAGTTTACTCGTGGAGATACGGCATTAACAGAATTGGGCCTGTGTTCTATATCACGGAACTTTATATCTAATTATACTAACGTTGGATTTGGTACATTTAATTGTTTGATTTACCTCAAATCTTCGACCATGTGCTTCCCGGCCAATAATAATGGAAAAAACATTGGATAGAAGATGTAAGTAGAGATAATACAGGAGGACATCGAAACCCACTGAAGTGTGGCAGTCACTGGGAAGAATGTGTACGATGCGTGCTTCCAACGTACTATATCTCCAGCGACATTCAACTCTGGCTCACAAATCGGAAGGATTAAGGAAAACATATGCCACTTACATCTAACCGCAAAAGCAAGTACTGCAAATGCTGAGAGACTGTTTAAACCGAGAAAGAATGCATTCATGATCCTTGCGTGGTTCTCTTCCTTTTGACTATAGTTGTATTTCCGCGTACCTGTTACTAAAAATATGTCAATTGAAACATGCAACCAGATATGAAGACGAGAACAATGATAGCGTTCAATCTTTACCATGAAGCTTTTCCTGTGTGGAAAAGGGATACGCAACACTGCCGTTGCTCCACATTAAATATAACGGGTACACTAAGCTCCTTACTCCCACCCAATCTAATAACATCGCCATGCCGTAGTTCCGTAGTGCCCTAATGTTATTTTAGTCTTTGACAGGCCGTTTAAGTTTAATTCATTTAATCCTCATATTTAGAAAAATGTGTCATTAATATGTAGTTTAAGTACATCAGTTACGTTCTATTAGGTCGAGCAAAATATTAATAACACGGAGACCACAAACCGGATCCCTTGCCAAATTAGCGTAGTTATTTCCTTGCATTTCAGGTAGTTAATACAACGTGATTTATCATACTTCTTGAGACATGTCTAACCTTTCAATTTGAGGAGATATTTGTTAAAGCCATTCATCAAAGTCACGATATCTTCGCACTTCCAAGCAGTGTGTAG
This sequence comes from Protaphorura glebata, assembly GCA_034694305.1. Classification (NCBI taxonomy): domain Eukaryota; kingdom Metazoa; phylum Arthropoda; class Collembola; order Poduromorpha; family Onychiuridae; genus Protaphorura; species Protaphorura glebata. Next base: position 8,228 of record JAQFYE010007128.1, read on the forward strand.
ATGAAAAAATAAGGACGTGGTTACCGCGGATACATTCACCATACTCCCGACACCGTGAATGGTGCTGAGTGTTAACCTACCACCTATTGCTTCATTGACCAAACCGGTAAGGAGAATTGCGTTGGTAAGAAGTATGATGGACATGGTGACCAAATATCGAATGAATTGACACTTTGATATTGTAATGCGAATTTTGGAGCCAGAATCCATAAAACAAGGAAGTACACCAAAGTTGTAAGCATAGTTCAGAAATCTTTTTTGTGCTCCAATCAAAGTAATTGATTTGTTTGATGCGCCGAACACAGGTGCCGTTAAATAACCAAGCGCTTGCATCGTACGTCTCAGAATGAAGACGCACTTCACATTAGTTGTAGTTACGCGCACAAACTTCAAGGTACTGCCAAGAACATCATGGCTATAGTATTTAGTAAATACACATACACCACTCGCCCTACTTTTTCTATTTGTAAATTGCCTATAATATATTTACTAAGGTCTTCCTGCCGGGCGGAGTTTTCACCGTCTTCGTCGCAATTCGTTAGATGTATGCCTCCCATTTGGTGATCACTATCGGTATTGCCTGCATGACCGCTATTTAATAACTGAGAGTAGTATGAAGGGTTGGTAGCCTGGCAGTCACCCATCCACTCACTAACCTCAAGCCGACCCCCAAACCCCTCAAGCAGACCCCCTAACCTCTCAAGCCGACCCCCTAACCTCTCAAGCCGACCCCCTAACCTCTCAAGCCGACCCCCTAACCCCTCAAGCCGACCCCCTAACCCCTCAAGCCGACAACCTAACCCCTCAAGCCGACCCCCTAACTCCTCAAGCTGACCCCCTAACCCTTCAAGCCCACCCACTAACCCCAAGCCGACTCCCTAACCCCTCAAGCCGACCCCCTAACACATCCCCACCTGCCAACGCCATCATGGATGTGGGAGACTAACTACCCGACTCCGAAGAAGCTCTACATAATTAATTTGAAATATAATTAATATATCAATTAACTAATCAAACATTAAAACATTCAAAATATTTTTAATGACAAATTTGAAAATTCATACGAGTGAATGAAAAAAAATGACTCACCGTTAGTTCCAACGACGGAAGAAAGAACGTTCACACACAGAGTCCGTAACTAAACTAAGGTGAAAGTCTACATCCTATGAATATATATACGATCGCCCGGCCGGAAGCATATGCAAATGAGCTGGAGGCGGAAGTAACAATCAAGATAAGGACCGACTCATCGAAGCGTGACGCGGTTGGAGTATTCCTATTCCACGTGCAGTGAAGCGAGACGCTACGTGCCTGGAGTACAAATGAACAGGTGGGTGCATCAGCCCGCGACCTAAGTAGACAGACTAGGTTTACCCTGCGGCTATTTTGATCGCATGAGTGTAGTATGTAAAATCTGTCAGTGAGATGGTCCTGGGAAGTCAATTTCTTCGGTTTGGCACGCATTAAGAAGGATAGGTTCTAAGAACGGTGGATCTTCAAAATGGCAGGTTTTAATTTTGTATCTGAGACACCAGTAATATTTTAGCATACATATGTCCTCGTAATGTAAATAAATAGGAAATGAAATTTGTCAATGAGAATCAACATGTGTCAATGAGAAATCAACATGTGTCAATGAGGAATCAACATTTGTCAATGAGGAATCAACATTAGTAAATGAGAAATCAACATTTGTCAATGAGGAATCAACATTTGTCAATGAGGAATCAACATTTGTCAATGAGGAATTAACATTTTCCAATGAGGAATCAACATTTGTCAATGAGGAATCAACATTTGCTAATGAGGAATCAACATTTTGCAATGATGACTAATGAGGAATCAATGACGAACAATGTGTAATCAATGAGTAATCAACAAAAACAATGGTGAATCAATGGTGAA
>JAQFYE010007129.1:0-10131 GCA_034694305.1 Protaphorura glebata
TCTACTCTTACGTGACGTCACGCGTTCAGAGCGTGACTCACATTACCCCTTAACACAACAGTGCAGCGAACCTCACAACAGTTTCGACGCACTAGTGCAATCCATCATTTGCTTAAAGGCAATTCGGGTCACCCATACCTCAGCACAGAACCAAAGTAGCAGTGCTAGTCCTAATGGGTTCTTTGATCGGATAAGAAATGCAAAGCAATATAGACTTGCAGTTGACAATAAAAAAGTACAGAAAATTGTAACTGGAAAGATAATGTAATTTGATTGGATCCAATCACTGTGTAAAATTGAATAACCTCTGTAGATCCTTTGAGCGGACGATGGATTAGTGCTTAGCCGCGACACGTCCTTGTCATTCCTGCAATGACAGAAAAGTTTAAGAATTTTGACACAGTGCTCATTTGATAATCATACCTAGCAATGAATTGAATCCATTTTGTAGTACAATTCAGATGACTGAGTTGAACCAGGAGGGCTGTAAATAAAACGACATAGTCCGTCCAAACTTCAACCAGAGTTTGAAACCCAACAAATATCACCACTGCTGTAGACGAGCCAAATATTTTGTAAACGGCCAGAATTTTTACATCGTAATTGAAAATGAACATTGTGTATGTCAGGACTGCGCAAATATATGCAAATGGTGTAATTATCAGCAATTGGCAAAAAATCTCAAGGTCGTCCGTCTGCAACGATTGCTCGGATTGATTGGTCAATTCCTCTGTAAAAGTTCAACTTTAATTTTAATTTTACTTTTTTGAAACTGTCAGAAAGGGATTTTACCACTTACTCATTTTCTGGTTGTTAGAAATTAGGGCGTTGATCAGTGTTAGTCCGTAGTCATTCATGACGAAAAACAATAAATGGACGATTGTAAACATAAACAGAGATATTAAACCCGAACAAAGGACAATTTCGAATGCACTCGAATGACAGAACAGGAGGTAGTAGCAGAAGTACAGAAGGGCACAGACACGAAATGTAATGTGAAATATGTTTACTATTTTGTAGGGAAAATTTCGGGTACTTATCACAAGTTTGTCTTCCTGCTGGTTCCATTTCCAATTAACTACACATGTATAATATCCAACTTTCAATCCAAGACGCAGAACTCTGAATGTACTCCTACCAATCATGGTGAGATTTGCCAGGGAAAGATCCAACTCATATATTGAAAGGAGTTAAAAGTAACCCGCCGCCGTCAGTCGCCAGCGGTGGCAGGCCACTGACGTGCAAAATCAATTTTAAGTGTTTTGAGCCCGAGTTACGTTTGTGCATGCCTCGATCGATTTAAAAAGTTACCTCAATTATTCAATGCCTGCATGATGAGAAAAGCTTTGCAAATTGGTTTACTTTCAAAGTTGCCCGGCCTTACTAAGTAAGAATTTATTGACTTTCTTGTCTTGGCCTTGAAATTCTATAGGTATTACGGTCTGTAATGAAATCTTACACGAGAAGTCAATTTCAAAGAATCATGATTCGTCGAAACTGAAAAAGCAAGCAATTGCATTTGTTAGTGTTTCCACCAGGCGCAGAACTCTGAGCGTACTCGTATATTTTCTCAATATTCAGCATAAAAATACGCAACTCGTGTGTGATCCAGAAGAGAATAACTCAACAACAACTAATTGAATGTGTATATGACGGGCATTACAAGAAAACGAGGAAGTTGGAATATCCTGGCAGATTCAGGAAATCTGCACAAAAAATGATGAAAGTGACCCAACACCGACCACGGTGGGCATGCAACTGACATTTAAAGTAAAGCATCACGATTGAATAAAATAATTTAAGCAGTCATGAAACCAAATATGTTTTGGTCGTGTTTCTGTCGCTTTAGAAATTACAGCAGTTATTCAATGCTTGCGTGATTCCCAGAAGTGAACTCGTTTCCAAAACTATTGGTCCCTCAACATTTCTATCCCAGTCTAAACTTCCAAACACAAATATACTCACGAGGGGAACGTCGGGGCGGATATTTTTGAAAAATTTTGAAAATCTTACCAGTGAATTCCGATACGACTTGAAATCTGGAATGCTATGTCTCTTTCGTCGCACATTTCATGTTATGTCTGCAGTTGACCCGGAGTTGAATTTTGGATGTGTGTTTGTGAATGTCAGAATAGCATGAGACACTCCTTCGCCTCCGTCTGACTTTTTCTCTCTGCGCTCGCTCTCTTCCCACGGGTTGAATGAAAGAACGGAGTCGGCAGAAGTACCAGCCGAACACTCAAACACGCCTTCAAAATTCAAATTCGGGTCAACTGCGGACCTAAACCTGAAATGTGCCATGAATTACATATCGTTCCAGATTTCTCCTCGCATCAGAACTCACGGGTGAAAATTTCAATTTTTTTCAAAAAATATCCGCCACGAGCTCTGACGTTTCCCTCGTCAGTGGCGCGTTTTAAAGAGCTTGGCGTGACTTCGAATACTTTTATTCTCCCACTTCTAATATTCTAATGGCGCTTTCGACTCATAAATAATTTACCGCCCTTACCTCGCAATTTAAGGGAGAGTCCTGACTTATTGATATGTTGTTATATTAAAATTTACCTGCTACTCGCGCGCTTTATACAGGCCATATGATTTCCCAGAAGCTCCGCCTTGGCTGGTACTTTTTGAAAACCTTAGATTTCTGGCATTCATACCCGTCCTTTCGTATTCAAAATAAGTTGTTCAGTTTATTAATCAAGTCATCATGATTCTTCTTTAAAAAATACAGCAATCGATGGCTCTAAATTAACTGCAGCGCAAACTTTCGCCATTAGAAGAATTCGATTGGGTCACTTGGTAGTTCATATATCACAAAAGCATAGCCGGGAATGGATTTTACCGGATGTAAGTACATGAAAAATTGTGAATTACAGAAAGTTAAAGCAGAAGGCAGAGTTACCACTCTGGTTTCGAGTAAGATTGGACAAAAACCATTAATTTTGTGAGTGCGGGGACGAGAAATCCGAAACTATAGCTTAGAAAGTTAGAAAATAAAAAAGTAGGGAAATGAAATCAGAATCAAAAAAATTCTGCTCAAGTTCTTTAAGATTGAAATAATTACTAGGATTCGGATCCTACATATATATTGCACACAGGGAAAGGGGATTATACGTACAGTATAATTACCCTTCCCTGTATTGCACATATATATTGCAAATGTGACCGCAATTATTCTTATTACTCTTTTTGAAACTATAAGTAGCTCTAGCATGATCTGATTCTGAAAAATACGGTCGTATCTTTAATGGGTCTTAGGATTTGTTACTGGTATTTGTTACGTATCACAATCATAAAAATAAACTCAATTCAATTCAATTCAATTCAATTCGATCGCTAAAAAATCGGTTAATAATAGTAATTCTTTACGTTTAGATTTTCGTTAGTGGACCTTAAGGTAGTATTGAAATTTTCTGACACTATATATAACGATGATTTGTTCTCGTGTAATTCGGACCATAAATGCAAAATGCGTATTCTGAGCGATAGCGAACGAAACGTTTGGAGGTATGAAGAACAAGAAATCGTAATGTCGAGAAAATTTAACTGGTAAAACTCCGCACTCCTCAGTATAGTGTCGTTTGGATGCAAAATGCGTATAGTATAAACTGACTCATTCAGCGAACTGACAAGGAAGGTCCACCAGGTGTTGGTCGAGTTGAGTGTCAAGGGCTATGCTACTTTGAAGACCATCTAAAATGCAGAATTTATGCAAAATCCAGAATAAATTGAGACATCGACATATTCTAATTTTTAAGTCGCATTAATAACTTGTGACATAAGGTGACTTGTGACATTCTCCATTCGATTTGATGAACGGATCTGGAAATCCATTTCCTGATTTTGAACCGACCCGGAAGCTCTCGGCGACACTTAAGAATGTGCAATAATGACGCACTAGTGTAATCTATCATTTTCTTAAATGCAATATGATTACCCATATACTAATACAGAACCCAGTTAGAATTCCTACTCTTTTGATCGGATGAGAAATGCAAAGCAGTACAGGAATGCAGTCGACAATAGCAGTGGCCAATGATTTGTCCTTACGAATTTCGCAATATAAATGGAAAATGTGTATTTTGGCCGATAGCGCAGGAAACAATTGGAAGTCTAGAAGAACGAGAAATGGTAATGACAAAAAAATTTAACTAGTAAAACTCGGCACTCCTACTGTCGTGTATGGAAATGACGTGTAGTAAAAATTGACTCATTCAACGAACTGGGAAAAAATGTAATGAAAACATCTTTACGTCACTGACACACTATTATTAGTATTCACTGTATCTATCACTACATACGAGTACACTCAATGCCCACTACGGATTTCTTTCTCTTGAACTTCTTAACATTACTACTACGTATTATGAATGACTTGTTTACTAATGCCCACGCACGTTATTCCTGCGGTTGACATTTGCTTTTTCACCGGAAAAAATATTTCACATGAAATGTTTCGTTCAAAAAAAAATATCTCATTGACTGAAATTCTTTCTGACTCCAAACGTTTAGTGAAAAAATTTAGGAAGTCTGAATCCCAACTAACAATCGTTGCCATTATGGTATGTTTAGACAATAATTATTTATTTTATTTATTTATATTCTAATGCATAAATTGAATTGATTTATAATTTACTTTCAACAAGGTTCCAACTCATCTTCCACAGGGAAGGGTCAATATGACACAACAAAAAATAAAGGAAAGTATGGCAAACCAAAGCCAAGGTAAGTTTGGAATTTAATTACATCAGTGGATCTGTAGTTCTAATGTGAAAAGCTGGAAACTTTATTTTTCACTGACAAGGGAAGCTCAAGACATGCGGGTCGGACCTAGTGCCGCCATTCACTTTTTCACACCATTTGGGATCCCCTGACATGAAAACAGTTAGAAGTAGCATGTACAAATGAAGTATACATTTTTTGGCCTATCTTAGAAAATTTGATAAAAAAAATCCTGTAGTCCCACCCAAGATTATTTGATTAATTTTCCTCATAAGGTTGGTCGATAGTCGTTGTTAACGAATTTGTTTTTTGTTATTTTCCGTTTTTGGGTCACCACGATCTCGCCTGGGTTAATTTAACCCAGGCGAGATCGTGGTGACCCAAAAATGTAGAAATCAACAACTTTGTTGTTGCTAACAGAGGGTATCGACCAACCTTATGAGGAAAGTTAAATAATCTTGGTCCCACCTATGAAATCTTTGAAATCGTGTGTTAAAATGCATGCTGTTCATTTCGCGGCAATGTTGAGAGATTACAGAAGATTTTGAAAAAATTCTCAATCTTACACCATGACTCGAAATGAAAAACGCCGAAAACAGCATACACTCGGATTTAACACACGATTTCGGAAATTTCAAAAGGGAGACCTCAGGATTTTTGTAATCAAATTTTCGATATTAGGCCAAAAAAAGTACTTTTTTTGTACACGCAACTTTAAACTGTTTTCATGTCAGGTGATCCCAAATGGTATGTAAAGTGAATGGCGGCTCCAGGTCCGACCTACATGTCGTGAGCTTCCCTTGTGAGACTACGACCACTTTTTTAGAAATTGTTTCCTAAAAATGTTTCTCTCTGGATTCCCGGATGTAAAAATCGAATTTAAACACAATATTATGTTGTAGTGTTACTGAAAAATTAAGTTCCCAGGCTTGTCACTTCGAACTTGAGTTCAGTTTGCTCACGCTAATGTCTTCAATTTGCAGTGTTTGGGTAAATAGTGGAGTAGCTACATATAGCAGTGCGTACCAATACGACAGCTATAGTGGCGGGGGTTCTGGATGGGGTGGTGACAGTGGAGGAGGCGGAAGCAGTCATTGTAGCGGTTTTGGAGGCAGTGATGGCGGCGGCGGAGGAGGTGGCGGTAGTTGTGATGGAGGCGGAGGTGGCGGGTGTGATGGAGGCGGGTGATGAGAGCGTTGACGTGTGTGCCTTCAAATTAATGAAGTTTAAGTTTATTTAATATCAAGTTTAATCACTGCTGACAAAGTGTGCCATTTGGTGTACATTTTACTCTTTATGGTAGTAAAATTATTGAAAGTAAGGTTATGTCGCATATTCCGAGTCAAATCACAATTACTCCCTACTACGTGTTGTGGGGGAATTATTTTAGAGATATATTTACATAAAATAGAAATAAAATCTTCGGTAAAACATATTCTAAAAACCAGCTTTAGTTTCAATTACAATCATGGCACGAGAATATGATTTGAACACCGATGGGATTTCTAAGTATTTTTTCAGAATTGGCGAGGTTCCAGAATCGGTTTACAATCTCACCTTAAAACTACCTTACTCTCGTTTGTTGAGAATGTTATAATATTTTAATCACTGTTTCGCAAAATATTTGGTGTTTGGTGTGATTTCTAAGCTTCACTTACAACCCGCTTTCACTACAACGTTAGTTTTTCTAAGTGGCTGATAAGTTTGGGACAGATACCATTGTCGTATAGCTAATAAAATATTTACAAAATTCCAGGATTGACTAACGTAAAGTCATTAATTTCTCAAATTTTTCGCTCGCTCAAAGGTCATGCTAGAAATATAACAATTGGTCAAAGTCGGATGAAATGTGAGCTACGCATTTTGTAGAGAATCTTATGGAGGATCAAGTGAGCTATCCGTTGGAAAACGAGTTGCGTGTAGCGGCGTTGCCTGCGTCTTAGTACAAATCAGCATGAAAACACAGATTTTTCAACGGTAATATGACAAACAAGCCCAAAATAATTTTTTTGAAAATCTGCCCATAATATACTTTTTTCAATATTATATTTCAATTTTTAAAATTTTGTTTGACTGGTTTGGAGAAAGTCGAATTATCTCTTGCAGGGCTTTTCGTCGAGAAAAAAAAATCAGATTTCTCCCTCCGCATGCCTTGCAAGCAAAAACTCGACTTTCTACAAACTGGTACCGACAAAATTGTAATAATTGCACAAAAATATTGAAAAAAGAATAGCATCGGCAGGTTTCTTAAATAAATTATTTTAGGCGTTTTTTGTTTGCCGGGAGGGCAGCGGAACCACCTGATTCAAAACGGACCACCCTGTAGTATCCAAAGAGTGAATATTAAATGACGATATATTTCCTGTGTGATGGGCTATATCACTACTATGACACTACAGATACTTTTTGCGTTCAACATAACAATGTTTGTTCTGATGAAATTCAGACAATAATGTGGGAAATTTGTATTCTAAATGATGCAAGTGTTTCGAGCACATGGAGGCCAACAAATGAAAATGACGATTAAAATTAACTTGTAAAACTCGGAACTTCGCAGTCGCCCGTAGGAAAGTGATGAGATAATACCATAAACAGACTGACCTGTCATCAATGTACTTTGGAAACGATTGTTAAGAATTTCTTTTTATTCTTTTGAACGTCAATATAACACGTAATTATTGCTTACTACGGAAATTCCGTGTCCCAAATGTGCACACTTTACGAGTTCAAAAGTAGCATTGCATCAATGGGTACTGTAAATATGTTTGATCACTACGTTACGTATGTGTTACTACAAATTATTGCTTACGGAGCGCACATTCCGGAGATTGACATCATTTCTTTGCCGGAAAGATTAGTTCACGTGAAATGAACTTGATTCTTCCTGAAAACTGTTTGCGTTGGTATCTTTTTCTTACGAATGCATTGAGCACAGATTTTTAACACTGACTATAAATACGTCCAACATTTTCATTCTGTATGACATTTTATAGTCACCATTTCACCAATTCACTTCGGTCCATTAAAAACTCGTGATTTCGGAGTCTAAACAGTTTGTTGCTTACATCAAGTAAAACATTTGAGGTTTAAATTCCAGCTAACAATAGTTTAAATTATGGTATGCTCAGACAATATTTATTTATTTATTTGATGTACAGGGTGTTCCTAAATGATTGCCCCACCTTTGATTTCATTAACCCGTCGAACGGATTATCCAATTCGGCCGGGACATAGCGCAAAATGAAGCCAATGCACGTGAGGTATGTTCAATCATGTGAATTTTTGAGATTCAGAACCCAAGGCCATACTGCGACGGATCGAACGGTTTACGACTTTTATTAACATAGGCTGAGATGGGCACAAAATTGCCGAAATTCGAGGTTTCACATGACAACCGCTGTTATAATCAACATCTGCTGTCGCTTCTTTGAATAAATTTGACCAGAAAATGATGGAGAAAGCTAAATTTCGGCGATCTCCGTCTATGTTAAAAAATGTCGTAAACCGTTTCAACCGTCCCGGTATGGCCTTGGGTTCAGAATCTCAAAAATGCACATGATTGAACATACCTCACGTGCATTGGCTTCATTTTGCGCTGTGTCCGGGCCGAATTGGATAATCCGTTCGACGGGGTAATGAAATCAAATGTGGGGTAATCATTTAGGGACACCCTGTATATTCAAGTAAATGAATCGAATTAATTTTTAATTTCTTTCGATAGTCTTCCAACTCATATCCCAATCGGAAGGGCAAAGATGACGAACCAGAATATAAAGGAATACATGTCAAACCAGAGCTAAGGTAAGTTTGGGATATTGTTGGTAGTTCTAGCATTTTTCACTGACCATACATACGAAAGGAATATTTTATTTTATAATTCAATTAATTGTCTCCTTCAAATAGTGGTGCGACTGGACTATTTGAAAAGCAGCTAATTTATCGAATTTAGACAACCTATAGGTTTGCAATTGTAGGGTTAGTGAGGAATTATGGTTACCAGCTTGTCACTTAAGACTACAACTTAAGTAAATTATTAGAACCTGAATATTTTTACGCATGCAGTGTTTCGGGAACTACTGGACTCGTAAATACCAATACTAGTGGATACCAAGACGACATCCATGGTGGTGGTGGATACGAATGGAGGTGACCGCGGGGAAGTGATAGATGCACTTGAGGAGTGGCCGGAGAAATTATATCACGAGCACAATATTATATCGACCAGTATTTAAGATTAGAAACAAAGGTTACTACCTTTGTTTCTAATCTTAAATACACCATTAATATATGTAACTAATTTGTTCTTACCAATTTGTAAATTTTTGACTTATAAAAAACAATTAGCGTTAACTGAAAGGAGAATACGATAATTTCATTTGAATTTTGGCTGACAATATAAATTGTATGCCTTATGTATACGTCGAACTACACTAGCAGAATGATGATTAGACAGTATTACACTTCTTGGCATGAAACATTGTACGACGTAATCAACAATGAAATCAATCAATAAAAATTATCGATCTTAAATACAGTTATTGGTCCACAAGGCTATTTATTACAAACCTTAAGAGTACAGTTGAAAGAATATTTTTACTTTACCATTACTTCTGGGCATAGAATATTTCTAGTTGTCCAAACCTGGGCAGTTCTAATGTACATCTACAACCCATCACTGGGCGCGCAGCAAAGTCGTGGTTGCATCCATAACTTGTGACATTACGAGAAGGAAAAGGCCAATAGAAAGGGCCTGCTCTCCATTCAATGTGCCGAAGAGATTTCAAAATCAATTTTCCCATTTTGTCACGACCACGAAGTTCTTGACGACATTTATGGATGTACAATTTTGACGCACTGGTGCAATCCATCATTCTCTCGAACGCGATTTTAATCGCCCACATTACAAAACCCAAACCAATAAGCATTTCCATTCCCAATGGGTTCTTAGATCAGATAAGAAATGCAAAGCAATATAGAAAAGCAGTTAATAATAAAAAGTTGCAAAAAATTGCTACTGGCAATACAGTATGATTTGCTTGAATCCAAGAATTGTGTAAAATGGAATACACTTTGTATATTGTTTTAGCATAGGGTGGGTTATTGCTATGTCGTGACCCGTTCTTCTTATTTCTGCAACAACAAAAAAAAGTTAGGTTTTTGACACAGTATCCAAATGGCAGTCATACTGGCAATGAATTGTATCCATTTAGAAGTCGAGGTCAGATGACTAAGGTGAACCAAGAGGGCTGTACGAGTGCCATTCCAAAAAATTTTTCTCACACTCACTGATTCATCAGTACCCTTTTACTGGTACCATTCTTCCAAGTTTCAAATGACGTCTTAATTCATGCGTCTAATTGACTCCTCACAAATTTCAATTAGGTAGGTCTCCAATCCAAGTCCCAA
>JAQFYE010007130.1:0-10130 GCA_034694305.1 Protaphorura glebata
ACGTCATTCTGGCAAAAATTAGAATATTCTTGGCTAAAATTTGTCTTGGTCAGCCAATTTTTGCCAGAATGACGTCATAATTTATTGAATTCAACAAGGGTTGTCAGGCCGAACATGAAATTATCCTATATGTAATTATCCTATGTATATATCCTATATACTATATGAAGATAGACCTAACCTGGGTTTGTACTCACTTGATTTAAATGAAGTTAAGTTTTTGTTTCAGTTGAAGATACTGTAGTTTTATTTCCATTTCGGACTAGACTACTATGACTTTTGTAGTAAAGTACGCAGTAAATATGGTAGACCTGTTGTCATGCATTATGTATTTGTCCAATTGACAGTTTTTTGCTCTTCACACAATGAAATTGAAACCATATTATTATTTGGAAGTAAATAAGCCTATGATTACTGTTTATCCCTGTGATATAACTAAAGAGAATTAGAGGCGTAATCAGTCCATGTGCTGAATGTACAGGGTGTCTAATATACAGTGTCCCCATCTTTCCAGCAGTAACCACAATAGGCACAGACACACTCAATACATCTTTGGAAAGACCAACTCAAGTGGGATCTCTGACATATCATTTGAGCGCAGTAGCGAGTAGCGTTCGCGCGCGGCGCGCGGTGAAAGATAAAAGAGCCGTTTTTAGCCGCTTTTTGTCCGTCTGAATAGCCGCGAAAAATTCAAAAATTCGAAAAATGAACTTCGCCATTGCAGTCCCAAGCGCTTTCTAAAAATTTTTGAACCATGGCTCAAAATCTTCAGAAAACACTTGGGAATGCAGTGGTGAAGTTCGTTTTTCGAATTTTTAATTTTTTCACCACTATTCAGACGGCAGACCGTGAAGAAGCATTTGAAAATAGGCGAAAACCTGACTTTTTTCCTTTCATCGCGCGCTGCGCGCAAACGAGACGCGCTCAGAGATTTGGTATTATTATAGTATATAACTAGATGGGTTATGGTAATGCTTCTTATGGGCACACATTTCTGGAATCAAGGTGGGGGAAACAGTTTGGTCTTCGGGGTCACTCACCCCTGACAACGAAAGAAATTTGGCAAGAATTTACATGTAGGGCCCTTCCGAAACCCAATTCAGCTCCGTTGTCAAGGGTTATTTCCAAGTTTGAGCAAATAGTTTCGCCAACCTCCATGCCATCCGTACAACTTAAAATTGGATGCGACGGTCTATTTCATTCCGTTGTCAGGAGTTTCAACGGATTTCGCCAAACTGTTTCCCCCACTCTGATTCTAGTTTTGAAATCGAAAAGAGTCCGTATCACCCATCTAGTTATATACTATATTAATATACCAAATCTCTGGACGCGCTACTGGGCTCAAATTTTATGTCAGAGATCCCACTTACGCTGATCTTTCCAACGATGTATTGGCTGTGCCTATTGCGGTTACTGTAGAGGGGGACAAAACATATTAGACACCCTGTATGTGCAATTTTGCAGTTCAAGTGTTCTATTGTTCAGAAAATCCTCTGAGTTGGTAAAAAGTTCACTGATAAGGGCAGTTTTTGGTTCGTCAATTTCATTCATAGTTGAAACAACTCTGCTTACTGTTCAGATCTAAATCTGGTGCTAACCATGAATTACTCACGACGAGAGGGTTACACTAATTTAGACAATGAAGGGAAATCCTATAAGTGCACAACAAAAATCGTTTTAGGAGTTACTTTCTTAGCAGTCATAACAATTTCACTTATTTCAGTTGTTCCCGTCCAAGTTAGTTCCAAGTCTAAAAGTTCGGGCCCAGGGAATGGCCAAATCCTATCAGCCGTGGACAACGGACCTCAAGTGGAAATTGACATGGGGATTTTGCTAGGGAAAATAATGCAGACAAGAGGGGGTCGGGATTATTTTGTTTTCCATAATATTCCATACGCCAAACCTTCTATCGGAGAACTCAGATTTGAGCCACCACAGGAATACACAGAGAAATGGACAGGTGAGTTGAAAAATATTGAGATTATTTGGATAATGATTTGATCTGATAACTTGAGGTGGAAATTTTGGGCGGAATAGCATCTATCATCAGGCGCAAAATTATGAGATAAAATTCGAAATGATCGAATTAATTCATCCAAAGCAGACGACACGAGATAAGCCACAAAAGCATAATGTACAGTATCGGACATAAGAGTGCGTCGCACTGATACAGTCGTGTTCAAACTGGAATATTTCGCTGAGTTTCAGTCGATTAAATTTTGCGGATCCGCACATTTTCAATTATGACATCAACAAACAACAAATTAGTTAATTTGTAGTTATTTACATTTTTTCGGGAAGAAATTGGCTTTCCAACGAAATATTACTTTAAGCAGTACTCAAAAAACTGAGAAGAAGATATTCCAGTTTGAACACGACTCTGTCAGGGCGACGTACACTTATCTCCGATACTATAATTAAGATCAGCCATTATTCTATTGAACAATTTTGGATTTGTTTCATTTAGGCGTTCGAGATGCGACAGTTCGAGGAGAAAAATGTATTCAAATCAGAAAAAACATGACAGAGATTCAAGGGAGTGAAGATTGTCATTATTTGAACGTCTTCACACCCAAACTCCCGGAAGGTGGAAGACGACGTAGTTCAAAATTGTTTCCGGTAATGTTTTACATGTTCGGCGGGGGATTCAAAGGCGGTCAAGGAAGTAACTACGGTGGAGATTACATGCTGGACAAAGATGTCGTGATCGTCCTTCCAGAATACCGTCATGGTGCAATGGGATTCTTGAGTACTGGAGACTCTGTTATTTCTGGAAATATGGGATTTAAAGATCAAGTCATGGCATTGAGATGGGTACAAAAAAATATACAGAAATTCAATGGAGATCCTAACAGAGTAACAATATTCGGTAATAGCGCGGGAGCTGCAGCCGTTCATGCACATATGTTATCGAACATGAGTCGGGGCCTATTCCACCAAGGTATTTCTCAGAGTGGTGTATTTCTAACGTCTCCTAATGGAACATTCGTTCCAAATCCTAGAGAAAGAATTATTTCCATCGGAAGGTCTGTTGGATGTCCAGATCTTCAAGATTCCAAAGCTTTGGCCAAATGTTTAAAGGAAGCGGACGCTGGTAGCGTCTTAAGTGCTCAAGGAACTCAATTATTTTCTCTGGTAGTAGAAGCCACTCCTGAGGATGGTGACCTTTCAAATATTTTCATGACAGACACCCCGCTGAATTTAATGGTACAAGGGAAAATGAATCCTGACGTCACTTGGATCGTTGGAGTGAATGATGGAGAAATGGATCGGAACGCTGTAGTCTTCGATGACCCGGTCAAGGTCAAATTTTATAACAATAGTTGGGAAATAGCCGCTCCAATTGACCTGGACTATGCTGATGATGAGAATCATACAATGTCAAAAAAAATTCGTCAATTTTATTTTAGTGACAAAGATATTGGACCTGAAACGAGATTTAATTTTTCGGATGCATTGAATGATCGATCGATGATACATCCGAGCATCGCATCAGCTAATCTACAAGCGTCTTTTCAAAACACAAGCCCAGTTTATTTGTACTGGATGTCAAAATTACCTCTTGTGAGTGTTGGAGACAGCTTGAAAGAATCCTTTGATCCACCATACAGAGTTTCACATTCAGATGAAGTCCAATATTTATTTCTTTACTTGAATGGTAAAAATCCTTACATTGGGAAGGATTCTCCAGATTATAATCAGTCTCTTCTCATGGTCGACATTTGGACAGAGTTTGCTGATACTGGGAAACCGTCTAGTATTTGGACACCAGTGCCAAAAGGGAATCAAGGAAATGGTGACAAAGTCTGGTTTCACCTTGACGTTGATACAGAGGTCACAATGTTTAATCCCGAAGGGTTAAAAGAGAGAATGGAGTTTTGGGACTCATTTCCACTAAATCGTTTGTATGTACAAAATGTAGCTCATTATGATGGCAAGGTCAAATAAAACAATGTATCAGGATCTGTGACTTTTCGCAAATAAAGTCTCCAAGTCTGGTTCAAATCATTATTTTATCATTTGAGAGCATTGATTTGATTAATGGTCGGAAGACTATATATATGTTGCAGTCCAAGTGGATATCCAGTCCATATAGACTTCGACCTAGGCCGGTTCCAACCGGACTAGGCCGAGTCTACATGGACTGGATATCCAACTGGAATGCTGCATTTATACCCGTAACATTTACATATGGCGTATTCAGGTGAAACAGTCGTATCAGGAATCAAACTGGAAAGCAAAAATGCACGGTACAGCTAAGCATAATTAAAAATTAATAAATATGCAGAAACAATTGAGAGTCAATTCTTTTTAAGTAGTCGCGACTGGGTGAATGTCCGCGGAGGTGGTTTACGCTGAATTCAGACTTTTCTTTTCCTTTGTTATTTTACATTGGTCTTATGGCCAAATTTTTCTCTTGACTACGATGTCAACCATGTAAAATAACAAAGGAAAGGGAAGTCTAAATTGAGCGTTACAGGGCGTGGAAAGTGTTTGAGTGACAGCGGTTGAGAGGGTGTAGAGAGGGTTAAGGTGGGATTAGAATATGGGTTGTTATACATTTTTTAACATTAGGAGTGCTATCTCTTGGGGGGGGGGATATCTCGTTAATATTAATAAATTTATCTCTTGCAGGTGATATGTCTCTCTTAGGAGTCCTAGCTCTTGGAGATATCTTCTTAATGGTAGGAATACTGATGTTAAAAATGTGGCTACTAACCCATATTCTAATACCACTTTATCCGACTAATCTCGTGGCAGCGCTGCTCTGCATATGCTTGGAAGTAGTAAATGGAGGCGATATCTCTTTAACGTTAGGAGGCGATATCTAGTGGAAGTGCCGCTCTGCATTTGCTTGGAAGTAGTAAATGGAGTCGACATCTCCTTAAAATTAGGAGGCGAAATCTCGTGGAAGGGCAGCTCCGCATAGGCTTGGAAGCAGTAAATGGAGGCGATATCTCTTTAACGTTAGGAGGCGATATCTAGTGGAAGTGCCGCTCTGCATTTGCTTGGAAGTAGTAAATGGAGTCGACATCTCCTTAAAATTAGGAGGCGAAATCTCGTGGAAGGGCAGCTCCGCATAGGCTTGGAAGCAGTAAATGGAGGCGATGACACATTAACATTGGGAGCCGATATCTCGTGGAAGCGCTGCTGTGCGTATGCTTGGCAGTAGTGAATGGAGGCGATAACTCTCTAACACTAGAGGGCGATATCCCGTGCTTTGCATATGATTGGAAGTAGTGAGTGAAGGCGACATCTCTTTAACATTAGGTACTTCATTAGGTTATAGTGATAGAACTATACAACAGGCGCTCAGGTGTGTTCCGACTCTTGTTTGCTTTCAAATGCAAAGAGATTAGAGCGAATTAGTGCCCGATGAGCATAAATATGCAGTGCGTCTTAAAAGTCTCGCACTCCATCGCGGCCAACTTTTGACGGCAACGGGGAATAGACGAATGAATTTTAATTTTAATGCAAACTCCGTCCCAAATACCAATTTTATTCAAAGATGTTCCTGCTAAAGCGATATCGCCTCTGAAAAATTGAATATGAATTATATTTCTTTTATTAACTGAATTAGGCTCTAAATATTGAATTTGAACTAACTATATAGTACTTAATTACTACATTAAGTGGTTTTATCTACGGAGAGACTAAATAGTTGTCTTGTCTGCTTCTAAGGTATATGCTTCATTTCATCTCAACTTGAATATCTTACTACAAATTATCCGTGCCCAAAATTTAGATTTAACAATCATTTTAGTAACGAAATTGAGAACAGCTTTGAATATTGTGAGTGTCCATCGTGTGATGAATCTATGGTTTTCTAACAAGAGAAGTATTACACATAAACAAGAACAAAATCCATGAAGAAAGAAAACAGCAATAAAATTGGAATTAAATGTCAATGGCTTAGGCTCTAGAGATACTCGTGTGAGCTTATAAAAATTTCTATCATCTGAACTTAGAAAGTATTGCTCCCATTTGTGAAATATTCCGGATTGAATTAGTGCATTTATCCTGAGCGGGAAGTATTTCTCAGTAAAAATATAATTATAGTATGATAAAAAAATGGGTCTGGGAAAGACCTCGTTCTTCCCTTTATATAACATTTTTTTTGGAGTTGGAATACCTTTCCAATTTGGTTCCGCAAAGAATTTGGGAAAACTTCTTACTGAGTCAAGGAAAGCTGTTTCACTGCACTCGGATAATAATTTTTGATGTGTATCGTTTAATTCCCAACATTTCCAGAATGTATCCACGATACACTGCTCTGTGAAATCAGGAATATGCGAGACAACTGCAAAAACAGTTGTTAATGTTTTACTCCTTGGTTGCAATGACTGCGTTTCGTATTTGAAGAGGTCGGTGAAGTGCATTGAAAATGGATACAATCCTAAAATAAAACTTAACATCCTGTACTCAGTCGTTGAGTTAATATGGAAACCATTCGCGTTAAATCTTTGTATCATGCCTAGGTCTATGAAGGAATCCGTACCGCCAATTTTGACATAATATTCAATCCATTCCAATCGATACGGTGTGTATATCGTGTAACTTGTTGCTAGGAGTTCATCTAAATTTTCAATCTTTTTGCCACTCTTTGGAGCCGTTAAGTCCGTTACTACGAGCCCTCTATACGCATTTGTCAACACAATTCCCATCAGTAGGACTCCCCCAATAGCAATTCTGAAAGTCAGGAATTGCTGAAGGCGACGATTCTTTATTTCTATGCTGCTTTCAAGCATATGAGACATGAACAAAATAACGAAATTCTCTTTCTTCGTCAGTCTGTTAGACCACATACATTTAAGACAAATAATTGTTACTCCAAAAGTGAATATCCCGGCGTACCATACTTCAGACTGATACGGTTTCAGGTATCCAGTAAACGAAACACGTGTATCCTGCCCATCACAGGTATAAAAATTATAAGCAGTCCTTCCAGTAATGATTATATCACTTTCGCCATATCTCAGTACGGACATTTCGTCTAGAATTGCAAAGTGAATGGCCTCTCCATGGTAAAATCTCCCCACCGTGGGTTTGAATGTAATATTTTGATAATTTTGGAATATAATTGACGCGATGATAACTTCAAATGATGGAACTGTACTTCTTGTTACCATGTCAAAACCAAAAGGACTCGACGCTACGAGTTGACGTTGGGTGACAGTAACTCCTAAAGTGGTTCTATCCACGGAGTTGCCAATTCCTGCACTTACTTCTTGAATTCTTTCAAAAAGAATGCGGTCGTATCGCCACACAATGTCTGAAATACTTAGCAAGAAATAATTTCCTAAATGGATCCACACAGTTCTTTTCACTGCCCTCGTGGGTTTGGCCTGGACTTGCCATACATGACCAAAGACTTCTTTTGTCCTCCAGCATATAAATAATAATTGTACCCTTCCATTACGTAACCACTGTAATTGATGACCCAGGTTTTGAGAGAATGCGTCAATTTCCAATAATATTGCTTTCATTGTATTTTCAATAAATATAACTTTCTGGAACTTTTCAAAGTCTACAAAATCGTGGTACACCCGGCCGGTTAGGAATATTATTTTGATAATAACAGTAGTGAGTTGAATCCGCGAATTGTCCCATACACGAAAGGTCTGTGTTGGTGGGAAAACTATGAGATGAACGAAACTGGATCTAGTGTATTTTAAAGTTATTGGATTGGAATAGAACTGTCGACGAGACCTTAAATGCCTTAACCAAATGCCCTCTAGAGACATCTTAGGCCTTTTATTTATATATTTCAATGTCTGCATCTCTTCGGGGATAATGTCTTGTTTTCTTGTCGAAACGAATGTTGGAGTGAGGTTAGGAATACTAACACTCTCAGAGTCTGAGTTGTTGAAAAATATTAAATGAACTTGACAGTTGTTGAAATAGTTTAAGAATGGTTCTAAATTAAGTTTGTCACTCGCGGAATACACACATGTGACTGTGAACAAATTTATAGTAGCAATGATAAATCTGCACATGTTGCCCATCTACTTTCCAAGAGTCTTACACTGGACGGAGGCAATAAAACTGACTTGTCGGATCGGTAACGACTTCAGCCCGTGACTGCAGAGTGCACAGAAATTGATCAGTCAAAATGTCTGAAAAGTCGAAGCCATAAATTTTGTGGGATGAGAAATAAAAGATGGACGTGGACATAAAACTACGACTCAGAATACAGTATACATCCATTTTGTAAATTAGAAATCCTCCCATTTCTAAAATATTCCATTTGGATAATGGACGTTTCCTACGATTCGGCTACAAATATTAATCGTCTGAAGCAAGGTTGGCAGCTGACCGAGACAATTGACCAGACCCGGTTGGTCAAAGTACTCAATTCAAAAACTGAGGTGTCATAGAATGGAGGTATGGAATGACATGTGGAGAACAATTTTGCAAATACGGCCATGACGGAGACTGACACTCAACTATTCTTACATTAATCAGGGAAAACAAAATTCGCAGAAAGCGTTCCGAAACGTTCTTGCCGGATTCAATTACTTTGTAAAACAGATATCACCATCTCCAGATTTCATGCTGTCTTGAGTTATGTCACTAAGATATGTATTGCCACTGACGTGGATTCAGAGTCGGACAATTCTAGGCAGGCTAGAATTGGTAGATCTTTCCAAGACATAATTCGCTCCAAAGCTTTCAAGCACGTCTCCCATGCTACAAAATCAAATGGCAACGTTATGTTTCACCAGAAGATTTTAGGGCTGTTCAGCTTAATTTCATACGAAGAAGATGAAGAGTGGTAAAAAATGAGTGCATCTGATCACTCTTGTTATCGCCCGGACAACTATGCCTTTCGAATACTCACGTCTATATGTAAATTAATAACTTCCCAATTTCAAAGTACTACCTGATATTGTGAGTTAGGTCCAAGTTCATTAAATTTGCACACCTACTTAATAATGTGATGCTACAAATTGATGCAGTTGAAATTCCAACTTTTTCGGGCAATAATTCACTACTTAGAATATTTACAAATAATTATTGTCAAACTCAAGTTCACTCACAGAACATATGTATTTCACACAAACAACATGTCAGGACTGGTATTTCCTTTCTTTCATTTATGCCTTGGCCATTCCACTCAGATATTTCCATTTCCTCTCCGCTGTGGGGCGCTCCATACTCATTTCGTATGAGTCGGGTTGCGACATCTCAACTCAATATCTCAAGCATCACATGACCACATATATTATAAAACTTTCTCTCGCATCTTTGTCCATGTTCAGGAAGGAAGCTTCATTGTAAGCAATTTCTGTTTCCGACAGTCGACCACAAGTGCATTACATTTCTCCTTAGGAGTGTCATTTCCAATTTGTGAAAGATCTGCTCAAGTTATTCCTAGCATTTGAGTGACGCATCTCAATTCTGTGGATCTACGTGAGCACGCGCTGTCCATTTTATTCACGTGAATGCATTTTAAGGTACGGGAGTGAATGTTTTCATCATAAGTGATTATAGAGTCATTTATAATGATGAAGAATCCTTTATTATGGGATGTTCCCTCCAACTGGATTTTACTCGCACACAGAATACAGCCGAAGAAAAGTTTACAAAGAAACTCGTTTGGGTGAAAAATATATTTTGGTATTCGGGTAAAACAGTTTAATTCCCTGCTGTCTTATAGGGTACAGATCGTATTGTAATAGCTAGCTAAAACATTCCAGAGCCTTTAGAAGCAGTCCATCCATCATTGATCCAGAGCGGGAACACCGAACATTGGGAAAAACTTTGGTTTGATAAAGATTCGATGGACCCGTCCGAGCATAATGAGTCGTATTGACATTTGCGATATCGTTTATCTAAACATGGCACTGAACCTCCTAGAGGCCTAGGATTTTTTGCGTCATCATCTTAAGCTTGCTTCCGATCATTTTACTACACAAGAATCTCCATTTCCTCCGTGAGATCCTATGCCCTGACCTCATAATAATTTCATGGTAGGGATTTAGGCCATCCAAAACCGGTTTTGTCGGTTTTGAAAAACCGGTTTAAAACCGGTTTCCGGTATCACCGAATACCGGTTTCAATATTTCTCAGAAAACCGGTTTTAGGAAAAACCGGTTTTGAGGCATTCGAAAACCGGTTTTTTATAG
>JAQFYE010007131.1:0-10130 GCA_034694305.1 Protaphorura glebata
TAATTTTCGGGTTCGGGTAGCGGGTTTCGGGTTCGGACCGGGTTGATCCAAACCCGAACCCGATCGATCGGGTTAAATTTTTTTTCGTCCGAACCCGAACCCGAAAACTTTCGGATCAAAAAATTTGATCCGAACCCGAACCCGAAAATGATCGGGTTCCAAAAACGCGATCTGATCCGAACCCGAACCCGATCCGAACCCGAAACCCGCTACCCGAACCCGTGAGAAGCTCTAGGATTGAGATTGAACCCACAAGCACAAGAGACGTGTGCGCTGCACAAAATCACAGACGCCACATCGCATCGTGAACTTCGAACAGTTCCTACCAGACTTCAAAAAATTGGTTCCTCCTAATGTTCCTTACTAGTAATTGGTGCCCGTTACTCCCCATCACCTTCACCTCTCCTATGTTTAATTAGAGTTCAATCAAAATTGTAGGTTACCCACTTCAGGAATGTGAAGGTAGATTTTCAAGACAACTCTTTGGACGAAATCTCGGAAATCGGATGGAATGAGTGACTATATGAGGAATTTGACAAGCACCATTTCGCGAACAGGTTTTTGATAATATTTTGTCAAGTTTTTCCGTTGCTTCCTTTTATAGTTGTCGTATAAACGAAGATTCCGTTTTACTATTCACGTTTGACCACCTGCCGTTAATTTCATTTAATGTTGGTATTTAAAAAAACACAAGCCAAATGTCTACTTGTATAATATGAGGTAATGGTCGTTCAATTGTAGGATGAGTAGGATCAGAATTAAGAGTAATTTCGAACATCCTCAGATAGATTTGAAATCCAATCCAATCCTATGGTTATTTTTATTTTTCGATCTGAAGGTTAAACCTTTCATCGCCGGAAAATTTGTGTGCTTGACAGATGACAAAAGGCGACTCTTTCGTGCGCATTGCAGTGACAAGTCCCGTGTCCCGTCACGTACTCTCACTTATAAATACAAAAACATGTCTTCTAAATTAAGTGCTCCTTGGTTTAATTCACCAGTTGGGTAAGTATACTAGCATCAGTGCCCGCTGAGGAATGGAGGACGAGTACCAATGATGGGTTTCGCGGAAACATTTCTGAGCCAACAAAAGACGGCGATATTCCTCAGTCCATGGACACAATATACCGTAAGTGAAATTCAATATTATAGTTTAAATTAAGGCAGCACGTCAGCTCGTAATTCCGCGGATCAGAGCTGTGCGGAGTTAAATTATTATTTATATAAAAGTTTCCTGCGTCGGTACTATGTACTGCTTGGGAGACCTTCCCCACGCCAAATGGAAGGCGACACTCTCAGCGAAGAGCACACTGGTATTTAAACCGAGTGTCGTTTTATTAAATTTAGGACCGAGGTTGAGAGACTCGGGAACCCCGCTCCGGTCCGGTTACTTGGGGAAAGAAGTTGCTCCAAGTATAGAGTAGAAGTTTATCCACGAACAAATACTTTGTCGTTTCACCTCTATATACACTTGACAACACTACTGCGACTGAAATTCACCTCCTTATACATTTGACGGCACTATATGGCTTCATCTCTAAATACATATATTTGACAACACTACTGACTGACATCTACCTCTATATACATACATTTGACAACACTACTGCTTGACCTCTCACCTCTATACACATTTGACAACACTTCCGCTTGATATCTATACGCATTTGACAACACTACCGCTTACCTCTCACCTCTAACCTCTATATACATTTGACAATATCACCGCTTAACCTCTCTATATATTCATGACAACACAACCGCGTAACCTCTATATACATTTGACAAAAGTACCGCTTAACCTCTCACCTATAACCTCTATATACAATTGACAACATTACCGCTTGACCTCGCACCTCTAATCTCTACAACATTACCGTTTGACCTCTCACCTCTATTTACATTTGACGACACTACCGCTTGACCTCACATCACTATGTACATTTGACACCACCATCGCTTCATCTCTAAATACCGGGTGTCCCAGAGAAAGCGCACCATTGTTAGATTATATTTTGTCGTAGTTACGAGAAATTATGTTAGCGTCAGGCTGGAATTATTGATAAATACCAAAAATTTATTTTATCAATTGGTCAAGAACTCAATTTCAGTTCATTCGGAGCGGCTATATCTTTTCTTCACAAGACCTGAATTTGTTCCTTTTCTTCTCATATAACTTTTAATAGTAAACCACTAAAATAAAAATCGTGACGGTGGAACTTACTCATAGAACTAATGTCTAGTTTAAATTAGTCTGTGGTTTTCGTTGAAATTCTCAGAACTTATCAATTAGTCCTACCTGAACGTAACATAATTTGTTGTAACTACGCCAAAATATAGTCAGCCAATGGTGCACTTTCTCTGGGACGCGCGGTATATTTGACAACACTACTGACTGACATCTACCTCTATATACATTTGACACCACTATCGCTTCACCTCTATTTACAATTGACAACAGTATCGCTTGTGCTCTGTAGGTACATCTTACAACACTATCGGTTCACCAATTCACCTCTAACTATTTGATAAAACTGACAGAAATTCACATTTATATACATTTGACCACACTGTTGACTTAAATTCACATATGTACAGGGTGTCCCCCCAGAGAAAACGAACAACTGATCGATCATATTTTGGGTAGTTACAAGAAATTGTGTTACGGTCAGGTTGGAATTATGGAGAAGTTGTAAGAATTTGGCTTGTCAACGTAAACCATCAAAATAAAAATCAATCTCGTCCGGCCGAGACAGTGCAGTGGTTTACATCACTATTCTGTCATTACAAGTTTAGATACTTGGGCTTGACAATTCTGTGTTACTTTGGATGAGTTTTTAGCCTTGTACAGGCAGTTGGTCTATAAGGACATTGTACAAAAAGCCAGTCCCGACTATAAGTCAGTTCAGGTACGGAGTATGCAGAAGTGGAATAAAGGCTGAGCGTTCGTATGTGTTATCTCTCTGTGCAGAAACGCTTTCGGACGCATCATTGAGAGATAATATACATAAACCAGAACCAGTAGACATACAAATTCTAATAGTTCTCAAATCTCCTGCCTTAGGACATATTGTGGACTAACGGTGTAAGTGCATTATCTGACCTTCTGTCAGAGTCTCCCTATAAACTAAACCCAAAAAATGCTCCTGTACTTCAAGGCCAAGTTTTCCCACTCACCCAGAGAGAAATATTCTGGGACTGAATAGTGAGATAACGCAGGGAATGCTACGAATGATTGAGAATGGATTTGAAGGGTATCCAAGTCACCTGATGAGGTACGTGGTGGTCTATTCAAAATCAACAGCAAAAAAGGAAAAAATGTTGAATTATTAGTCTGTAAGGTACCGTAAGGTTCAAATCGGACTTTAAATGAACATTATAAAAATAAATCTCTCAGATCCAATTACAAATATAAAGCTATTTGTCTGTTCAACTCTCTACCAGCGCTGAAATCAATCAAAAACACGGAGCCACTGAAGGACGGATTACGAGTTTGGTTGACCAACAGACGTCTGAATGATTATATTTTATTTGAGATTGCAATAACTGGCATTAGATGTTGATTACACGCCTATCATTATGGTACTTTCTACGATTTTAGTGTAAGATATTATTGTTATGATTCCTGATATCGAACATAGTCATCTTGTTTATAACAGTTTATTCTGAAAAGACTGAATATAAATAAAATAGTTTTATTCATTTGAAAAAGAACATCAAATGTTGACCAGACCTTCGGGTGAATGTCAAATAAATGGATGTATTTTTTTAAATAAAATAGTCTTTATCTATCAATCTCAATCTGTCTATCAGGGTTAGACACAAGGGCTTTATTATAAAGATCCGCAATATGCCAAATGGTATTTCCTGATAATTGTCAGATATGAATTTATGATTAGGGTGTAAACTTGTTCATATGAAACAGTCGACATTCCAGCCGATACCATTAAAACAGGTGTAATATATGCATGAATTTCTCTGTTTTATAAATTCGTATTTTAAAACTGATGGGAACAGTTTTTAATTAATCGGTTTGATCTTGACATCGTCAAACATAAGTCTTCTAGAGTACAAATTTCTTATTAGGTGCAGGTGGTGCAGGTCGCGTGGCGTGGATTAGGGCATTAGAAAATAAATGTGTTTGTTTGAAAAATGTACCATTATTGAACAGGAAGCTGTCTGTTTTGTTTACAAATAACCGAGGCATTACAAAGTTGAATTAAAGGGTTAGAGATGCCATCAGATGTTTCAAACCGGCCTAGTTTTTGTATTTTGAAATGAATATTTTATGATGTAAATATAAATTTCCAACTGAATGGTTTTTTGTTTTGTTTCCTTGTATAATCCTTGGATTGTGAATGCAACGTGTATTCCGAAGAGTCAGATTTTCATGATAATTTATTGCATGGTACACATACAATAATCCCCCCTGATTATAGTCTAAGTCACGTGGAACAACGAGTTCGCAGAATTAAAATCGACGAAATTTAACAAATAATATCTCTAAAATCTACAGAAATCAGCGAAAATTAAAGAAACAGTTACAATTTCAAGGACTTACTAGGTTTTCTAAAAAATTCATACCCCAAACCCAAACGTCAAGCTCGAATTATAACGTGCTTCCACTCATTATTCTACAAAAAACATTGCACCTGGTTTTCCAGTCCCATCACATCCAAAGTAGAAATCCACATTTGAGTCCATAGTATGCACATATTGAGTTTCCGATCCTGGACATCCGATTCTGAAATATTTCCTGTCCTTGTCCAAATAGAGACTAAAAGTATTGAACAATTTCTCCGTTCTCGCATGAACTAATTTCCCTTTCGTTTCTGGCTGTGTCGAGACCCTTAACGGAAAAAATGGTGGGTACTTGATTCCAAACTTCATTTCATCCTCAGTGAGCGTGAAAGTGTATTGTGAAATGTCTTGATGATTATCCGATGCCCATGAGTACTTCATCGGGAAGCTCTTTCCCAGTCCATCTAGATAAAATGAAAGATTAACTGAGTTCCTGGTATTTCGTAATAAATTCACAACAGGTGGCAGAAATAGAACGTCAGGTTCAAGATCCTCAGAGATTATCCTGGCGATTTGGAAAATTTCTTTCCCTTCGATATGTCCAAACTTGTCCATTCCATCCAGAAGTTGTTTGTAGGCAACCGTTTTATTCAGCGAAGACGAATTTCGTATTATGTGAACCGTTTCGAGAATATTTTCCCTCTTTCCACTATACATGTACTCCACATTGAAGTCATACGGCGTGACGACAAATTTTGAAGGATCCGCAGTCCCGCTGGAACGAGTAAAAAACGTGTAAGTGGTGAGCATGGTCTCGAAAAAGAGATATGTCCTTGTATTAGATGACCAAGCGGAAATTGAGAATGATTTCAAATCATCATTTAAACTTAGTTGAAAAATGTCCTTAAAGAAACGTCCCCTCGGCTCAGGCGTCAGTTGATTTCGTCGGTGATGCTGATTGAATTCTAGTTGGACATTAGCTCCATACTTGATTTCCCATAAACCTAAACTGCGATGAGATGGCGTGAATTGATATGGGAAAGCAGAGTCGAAATCAGGTGAGGCGGAATTGGATTTCATTAGAATTTCTCCTCTGCCGGGAACTTCTAATGTCAGTTTTAATGGGTTTCCGCTATACAAAATTTGAATTATAGCTGGCAAGGCTTTAAATAATTCACTTTCTTTTCCCTTGTCCTTAATGATATATTCTGCCACTTTGAATATTTCTATGCCCGCCAAATGTCCATGGGTTTCTATCTGCCTTAGGAATTCTTCATAGAATTCGTCCGATGGTCCAAGAGCTCGAATCATTTTCAAGGTTGGGAGAATGTTCTCTCTCTTTCCATTGTAAAATTGTGTAAGATTGAAGGTGAAAGGGGCCAGGGAGAAAATTGCTGGAGATTCGTTTGGAAACCACTGTTTTCGATGAAAATAAAATGGTGGGTTTGAATTTGGGGTAACGAGGAAGTCTTTTTCAAACGACAAATGAAATGTTTGGTTCGTAGGGTCCGTATTCACGGGGTGGAGATTGAATGTGGATTTCATGGATTCCCAGTGATCTCTAGTTGAGAGTGCTTCATCTGATTGAATTCGCAGGTATAATGTATTTATAACGAAAGAGTCATCCTGTCCTGGGCCCTAAATTGAATAGTAGTTTCTGTAGTTGATTTGGTTTTTAGATTCATAAATGTGTAGAGGCTTTTCAATGAGTCCGATGCATGGTTGGAATACATGGAGTAGGTTTTATCACCTCTATGGTATTGCCATTCAATATTTTCTGTGTTAGCCTGTGCATGAATAACATCTGGATTATAATTAGGTGGCAGTATTTAGGTAACAATTATTTAATTATAGTCTAAGCTTACCGTCTCGGCTTTCGAATCTTGCACATTTTGAGAACGAACGTTTAGTATATTCAAACATGTGAACATGAAGAGGAGAAGAATGATTTTGGAAAAGTCCATTTTATGATTGTATTTTTTTATATTATTTTAGTAAAAAATTAAAGTCTATGATCGATGGTCTGACACATACTGTCTGAAATCCTATTCAAAACCTGATTAAAATCCAGCTGTCACCATGAACTTGGCCTGAGTGCGCAGATCTTAACGTATATAATTTGGGATTTGTTGTGTATTTACCTACCAACTCAACGACAGTTGGAAATGGTAATGAAGCTTCTAAGCCCAAACTTTAAAGTTTGGCTTGCATAAATTATGAAACAAATTATTCGAAGGCTTATGCAGTCCACTTATGCAGTCAGGATTGGCATGTTTGATATTTCAATATCAATCCCACGCCATTCGTGTTAGATTATTAAATTAAAAGATTAGAATAAGCTATATATGTTGCAGCAAATATAAATATCCAATCCGATTATACATTGTCTAGTCTGGTTCGAACCGGACTAGCCTTAGTACACTCTCAGGCCGCCTGAGTATACCAAGGCTAGCCCAGCTATCTCCGGACTAGCCCGAGTGGACTCGGGCTAGTGTACATTGAATGAGACGTGAAAATGTATGTAAGAACATGAAATGTTCCTGAGAACACTAGAAAATTAGATTTTCAGACAAAATCGGCTTCCACGTCTCAAATTTCTGAAAGCACTTTGGAATGCAGTGGTGAAGTTTGTGTTCGAATTTTTGAAGATTTCACGGCTATTCAGACGGTAGACCATGAAAAACCGGCTGAAAAACAACGAAAACACGATTATTTTTTATCTTCCAGCGAGCGCTGCTCGCGAACGAGCTTTCAGATGGAGCTGAAATCTAGTGTCTAAGATCCCACTTGAGTTGATCTTTCCAACGAGGTATTCGACTTGATTGTACATATTGTGGTTACTGCTGTAATGAGAGGACAATACAAGTTAGTCACCTTGTATATTCGATATTCAGAACCAGGTGACATCCTGAATAGCTTTTGCGAATGCTCCGCCTGTTTTTAATAGTCATCGTCGTGAATTGAATTAAATTTTTAGAAAATTAGTAGAAGCAATTTATTAAATTATATACTTTTTAATTAAATGTAGTGATTAAGCAATAAATACTTACGTTTTACATAACATTCTTAATTCTCGCCCGACTTAGAAACGGTTTCAGCGGATGGAATTAAAATTTTAAAAAATGAAAGGCATTATAAAATAATACATTTATCAAGCACATATTTTTACTTTAAATTATTAAACCCCATAAATCTTTCTTCGAATTATGGAACCCTTGTAAAAATTCACGTAGATACTTTCTCTTAAAATATCAAAAGCATGGTATACATGTAGTCCAGCACCGGTGGTATTCGTATTGGTAAGACATAAGTTATGAACTACTGAATTACAATTAACTGAATGTACAAGGGTCCATCCGTAATAAGAGAAAGCAATCGTCACCGTGTGGTTGTGCCTTTAAATATTGAATAAATGTGCGTCGAGAAATAACATCAGATAAAGTAGATATCGTGCGCTTTTTAACGTTGCCAACGCTAAACCTTAACGCCAACAACAGTAGCATTACGACAAACATTAATACGTATAATAACGAAAGCATATTATCCATCTAGTCTTATCCGCTAAATTTTAACACTAGGGCAGAAATGGGCGCGGTCGAAACGTAACCATGAGCGTGAATGCTTGGCTTGCCACAATATGTATGCATCCGAGAATATTCCTTCCAAATTGAAATACATCCGACAATGTGATGCTGACCGGCCTGAACGACAACCAGTCCTTTCTCACCGCCGATTTGGATGAGAATTTCGATCCGCATTGAACAAATGCAGTTGAGGAAATGATGAACTTAGACGTTGAATTGAGAAGGAGAAATTGTAGTGTGTTGAGCATGATGAATGCAAGACACGTGATTCCAACGAATGCAGATTCCTTCGATTTGGAGAGCAGAGACAACCCGTAAGTGACTACAATGGTTGAGCCAAGGAAACTGGATCCAAAGACTAAATCAATCCAATCATCGTAGAGTACTTTATAGGCTGTATTTAGTACCATCGCTTCTTTGTAGTTTCGAATTTGTTGAAAGCAGCGGGTGCGACTGGTCAAAGATTTCAAATGTGGTTGTCCTTCTCTCAATGACACTATTTCTTGTCTGAAAGTACAAATAATTTAATCCTTACAGTAAATCAATTTACCTGACATCGAAAGAAATCCGGATCTTGGCTTACGTCATTAGTGCAATCCTTTTCCGTTGTAAATCGGTGTAAGCAATGAGAAGTAAAAAATGGAAAGCCATTATGACCAGCCGATAAAACTGCAGTGGGACCATTAGTAATCCTGCGATCAGCAGAGGAATTCGTTCGTCCCTGCCAAATGTCGGATAAACGATTCTGATTGCTTGAGGTTTAAACAGAGCCGAAAGGAGAAGATTGAATCCTGTCGCCAACCATGCCCAGAACACAATTTCCCACGCCTTGACTACATCTGAGGTGCTTTGACGAGAGGTTGAGGTTAAAGAAGAATCACCTACATATGTAATTTGTGCATTTATATTTTATCAGACAGACCTAGGAGAAACGGTGACATTAAATATTATGAAAATCTTGCCTTTGACTTCGAGCAACAAGACTTGATTCGTAAAGCCGACAACGTCTCTAGGTTTCTGCAAATTTACTATCCCGAAAGCAATTGCACGAATGTTGAGAAGGCTCAAGTATATATGAATAATTTTCTGAGATACAGGAATCTTCATGACATTCCAACTCCAAATGAAGTAAATCATTTGCAAAAGACGAAGTGAAGTGTCGAGTCCAAAATTGATGTTGAAGCAGATACGATGGAATTGTCGTTTTGATTCACAGATGTTATTCATTGCATGGTTCCACTCGAATGGTAAAACTTTCCAAAATTCCCCGTATGAAACCAGTTTTTTGATAAGATTGGTCCATGAATTTTGTTGTTTTATTCGAAATTTTAGTTTAATTAGGTCACATAGAGCAAAGGTCAATTCCCTGAATTTATATTTGGTTGACATTACGGCAATTATGTCAATAATACTATGTTCTTGTGGTACACGGGATCCGAGAAAAATTCATTCGATTCGTCGTGACTCGTTGTTACTTTTCACTTGTCATGGTCAACCTAAAGCACAAAATATTCAAAGTAAAGTTGACATCGTTTGTATCATGCTTGCTTACCGTTTCAAGTTTCTATATTTCACTATAATATGCACTGAAACGAATTGACTCGACGTGGACGGAATTTAGCTACACATTTCTTTCAACTTCCAGGCTGGAATTTCATCCTAACGGACGGTGAAAATGGAATGGATCCGGAACAACTATATCGGTTTACTTGAACGGAATACTAAAATTAAAGGAATATAGGTTAAAAATGTCAGAAATACATGAAACGAGCTTCAACACACTAGGTATGAGTATTGATTGCCAAACCCCAAAGAGCTTTTATACTTTATTGTATGAGCGATGGAGCTCACATGATTTCAGTATTCCAATGCAATTAACGAAAGAATATAAAATTCTAAGGTGTCGTAGCGACGGCACTAGTGATTATACTCTGGCCAACTGTCGGAAGCAGAGATTTGGTATATTATTATAGTATATAACTAGATGGGTTATGCTAATGCTTCTTATGGGCACACGTTTAGGGA
>JAQFYE010007132.1:0-10129 GCA_034694305.1 Protaphorura glebata
ACAAATCATTTTGAGTTATTATTAGTATTAGTAACACTAGTTAGAACATAAATTATGTTTTTGGAAACCTTTAGTCCCCTTAAAATGGAAAAAAAGTATATACTATTAGAGTAGTATAATATTTGGATATATCGTTGAGTATTGAGACACCTTAGCCTCCTCCTGAACAACTTTTGTGAAGGTCGGACCCGCAAAAGCCGCACCGTTTGACTCTAGTTCTAGTTAGATAGAACTACTCGTAGTATGCGGGGTGCATGTCCTACACAAGCTAAGAACGTAAAGAAAAAACTTGTTGGGAAGGTTAAATGTGATGTAAGCATATTTCTAACTGATTGTAATTTGAAGACTATTATTGCAAGACGTGATATTCAGTACTGTAAGTTTTTGTTGAAATTCAAAGATGATCCATTATTTAAGGACTGGTTTAGTTTCTCTAATCGTGAATCTCATGTGAGACCTGTAATGTTATGTCCGAGGCATATGTAACCAAATTTTGAGAAATCGCTAAGATTTAATGTTTATAAGAATTATCTACCTAAACCTTTTGAAACACAAATCCATTGACGCACAAATGGATGAAATATCGACATTTTTTGCAGCTAAGGTAGATTCGTAAATTTAAATAAATCAAATTGGTATTTTGTGATGTCGCTGATGGGAGAGCAGCGTAGACGGTATTAGGGTGTAACTTTAAGTTGTATTCTTATCTTTTGTTGAATTGGTTCACACTTGAATAAGACAAAATCTAAATCTAAATCTACACCCGGCTAGGCTAAACCTCTACCCCTCGATGCCACCTTTTTTGTAATAATTTTATGCAACTTTTAAAATTTTGTTAGACCGATTTGGAGAAAGTCAATTTTTTGCTGCCAGGGTATTTGGAGGAGAAAATCTGATTTTTTTCACCAAAATGCCCTGGACCAAAAAATTGACTTTCTCCGAACCGGTCCAACAAAATCTTATGACTTGCATAAAATTATTGCGAAAAAGGTGGCATCGACAGATTTTTCGAAAAAAAAATATTTTAGGTGCGTTTTTGTCAAACTAGGTACCGTTGAAAAGTTCGTTTTTTCATGCTGATTTTTAATTAAGCGGTCATCAGCGCTGCTACGCGCGTCGGATCCTCAAGCGGAATAGCTCCCTAGATCCTTCATAAGATTCTCTACGAAATGTGCTATCTCACTTTTGTCCGACTCCCCCAGATTGGGCTGGCCAGGGGGGGGGGGGGGGGCAGACGGCAAAGGTTGTGCGTGACACTGTACATGCACACTGTTATACTATTTCTTTTGGAGTTAAACTAGTTCTTCAGAAATAGGAATACTTCTCGGTCATATACATCATGCGCAATTATTCTATTAAATTTGAATAATTCACGAGTTAAGTGGATTAAATTAAGAATACCTAGGAAGTAATTGGATTTCCCGACGAAGGCCAGAGTGAACAAATCGATGAACATGAATTGGGAACTTAACACCAGTTACCTGCTCACACAATAAAATGGATAAGTAGGAATAGTCCATTGTTGTACACTTTGACAATCTCTTAAAGAATTACTTCCGTTGATAGTTCGTAAAAATGTATCTTCCGCAATAAAGTGACAAACCTGGAACTTGTCATCCATTTTTATTTGAAAGTAATCAGAACCTTTTGCTGTTTATATTCTTGAAAATTGCAGCCAGCACTAACAGGGAAATTTTTAGCCTGTAAGACGAATGTATCTAATATACATAAAGAATTTGGATTGGACTCGAGTTGTCCGGAACTGCAAATAATTAATTTCCATTTGACCAATCTGTACCGAATCCTAATTATTACGTCACATTAAAATGCATTGTTTGCATTTCAATACATTTTCATTCTCTTCATTGAAATAATGATTTCTTTTCTATGCAGCGCGGCGCTGCTCAGTTTGTATAGAAGGCTAAGGATCCTTAAAAAGTGAGGTTAAACTTTTAAAGAAATGAGACAACCTTTCTTGTCTTGTCATTTGCATTGTCTGTTAACTGGTGTGCCAGTTAGTGTCATGGAACCTTTTTTGGGGTCTTTCTCTTTGTTTTACTTAATGTTCCTTCCCTTTTACATTTGTATCACACTATTAAATGTATTTTCACAGTCACGGCTAAGCTAATCACCACCAAGTAACGTGTTAAATAGAACTATGCGCAATTCACAATATGCAAGGACTTGGCAATAACGTGCTCCATTTGGGTAGATTTCTTCAACTTGTATTTGTAGTTCGAGGATAATAGTTCTATTCCATCAGCTCTAATTTTACAATGTTTTCAATATGCTTAACGTGACAGGTTGTGACGACTCAGAATACATTTTTGCAATGTTTTATGGTTATGTCTATGTCAATTCTTATTATTATTTCATAGTTCCTTTTTCTCAATATAGACGGTGCGAAGGCGTGAAAAGTCCAATCTCTTAACTACTTATAATGGTAAATGACACGTTACATAAATACCGTCGGTGGTTAAATTTCAACCAGTGTAATTTTATGTCAAAACTAAATCTCTTTAAGACAGTTTTCCATAACGACCCGTACACTCAGTGAAAGTGTCGTTCCATCAGAATGAAATAAACATTAGACGGCATGTAAATAATAAACTCGACATTTCACAAAATGCGTTCAAATGAGTACATAGCAGTAATTCCCGAGTTAATTTATTGAATGTAACTCCTTAGCCACTATGAACTCTCCCTTTAAACTTGGATTAGTTTGTTGGTAGCTTACTAATTCATTAATTAAGTTAATAAATTATTAGTACAGTCTCCTCGTAAATGTTCTAAAAGTTCGCTTCAAGGATAAGCGTGAAAGTGAACGCAGTCAACGATATAATAACTTTTTTCAATACCCTTGCGACATTTCCCCATGCATCCGCTTTCCAATAAAACCATATTGAATTTTGAAATAACAATAACCTCCACATTTATTGCCACTCATGTCTGCCGCAAACGCGAACATTTAAGTTTTACTGACTACAAGTTTCCTGAATTATGTGGAATTCTTTATGCGCTATGTCTTTGCAAAATCACACCGCGACACGTCGAACAAAGCAAAAACATGTGCCAAATTAAGTCACGTAATATATTTTAAAGTCAAGCACGAAATTCATTATTACTTTAACAGACTCATTATTAATTAGCTGAAAGTTCGAGTAAGTATTAACTCCTACAGAGCGATCACTTCCAAGTAAGTTTTGGACAAACTCGTTTAAAAATCTTACCCTAATTTTACTCATTAAATGTAGCTACCTTTTTAGCCAAGAATTCCACCTAATGCAATATGCCCGTTTGTGCAAATAATGACACAAGCTACCGCGAGTTTCAAAATTAATTTCGCAACCACTGATGAACCATAACCTCAATTCTTTCTTAATTTATCGTGAACATAAATCTGCATCATTGAAAACAAAAAGTTCCACGTACCAACAGAAAATGAGGTCTTTCTTTAGATAATTAAATGCCGACAATAAGTAGACAACGACGTAGTGTCGTTGTCTATGTAACGAACATGAACAGTGTGGCCGCTCAAATTGTCACACTAAATAAATCAGTTTGTCTCTCCAAACTCGCTGCGCCGTTTTTGCATGCATTGGTACAGTTCCAGGAATTATATAACAGAATCATTGTTCATCATTAATGGTCATACGAAATAACTTCAATTTAGCCAGGTCGCCGTGAAATGTGGTATCTACATAATGCTCGGAAGTATTCTGTTAAATACGGTCATTCCTTTGCATAATATTAGTGCACCGGTAGACCGGTCTTCTAAAATATATTAAGATATTTTGGATTTCGCGTCTATTTTTTTAAGTAGTATTCTTCACGCTCTTATTTTAACAACCTTGTTTCCAGAATTTCTCATAATGGTACTTAAGCGTGCCTTTTGTCAGTTCCAGTTCCGACAGCAAGTCGATGTAAATTATTAATGTGTCTGCTAAAATCTGGTCATTATAGTCTAAATTATAATTTAGGAAGACTAAAAAATATTAAATGTTTATGCCAGATGTTTCATTCCCGAATTTATAATCAATATATTAATTTCTCTGAACATTTAATTCTCAGTTGTTTTGCCACCCCAGAAGATTTCCCTTATATTTAGCCATCAAACAATAATTTCGGATATTATACGTAATTAAGAAGATATCATTGGTGACAATTTCAGCAATCGTGGAGAAGGAGGAATTATTTCTTCAGAGTTGTACAATTGCAGATCATTGGTTTAGTCTTTTGGTTTTGTGTTTTTAATAGAGTCATTTAATGGTCGAATGAGTTTTGCCCACTTATGCTCGTACCTGCAGTTTAGTATTTCGTAATAAGAGTTCCACATAATTTTCATTCTGGTTATCTACAACTACAGTGAAAAGTGCAACGGTTAACCTAACTAACGTCTCAATCAATTAATCCATGCAGTATGCAGAATTGCATTGGAAATTGTAGTGCATGTAATACAGTACATTTCCGCACCAAGAATTACTCCTTCCCTTGTACTTGGCCTAATATTGATTCTATTTGATGGAGTTGTACTGGGCGGTGTCGTACAGCTCAGTTAACTTGAGATTGTTCGACTTTTATTCGTATAGTTTTAACCTTTAGCTCATGCCGGCCATGTTTTAAATAAGATAGTATTTTTGTGCGAATAATTTAATTCGGAATTTGAGATTCGCATATACACTCTCCTGGTCAAAGTTACGACGTTGCGAGTAAGGAATGCTATGCCTATCCTTCTTGAAATCTTTCCATAATTACTTATTTTATACTTATTTCTTTGTCAAATTTTGAAGCAAGAGTCCGATCCGACTAACGATATGTAATTCGGACCACCCAATATAATTTACGAATCAAATGCCTATCTATATGTATAAAGTAGAATACCCGATGCCCGCTAGCGGGGGTAGGTGCACGTAGTAGTAGAATTATTTAATTTTGTAAATAGTGGACTAACTAATCGTAAGTTAATATCCAGAAATTTAGATTAAGAAAGTATTCAACTAATATATAGGAAAATAGTGGTGTTGACACGCATTTTTGTGTCCATCCAACACGAGTATCTTTTCATCTGAGCTTCTCTCGTCATGGTACTTGAATTAGACAAATGGGGGATTACTGGTTTTGGTTGGATTTTTAGCGAGTAATTCTACTCGATCCTTTTGATTTGTGTTATTTTGTATCTACCATCATCCAGGTGGGAATCCACTGAATGACTACGCTAAATGTGTCTTTTCAGTAGGATTATCACAATTTAACACTTTAACAACAAGCCAATACCAGAGTGAATTTCCTTTTTTCTCTGTTGATCAAGCGATGCAAAATGCGATGCAGGTAAAGTCGAAACGAAAGTGAAGTTATAGATAATCTTAGCGATTAGCCGCATTCACAAATCGCCACTACAACTCACATGTCTTAACTGCCTTATGCCCAACCAGTTATAAAATTACTTCAGTTTAAGGGTAAGCTGGGCTAATTATTCCCACTTTTGTGCCTGGGTGATTCCCATAGTCGTTATCTCGTATTATATGAAAATATGGATTCGGTCTCTACAAGTATGCGATCTACTCCAAAAATTATTTGTCTTGAAATTTTTAACCTCTTCGAACCTCAGGAAAACAATAAATTTATGAAACCATGGCAACGAGGTCCATAAATGAAGATCTGTGCTGGGCTAACTATTCCATACTCGGGGCTAATTTTTCCCATTGCTGCCCTGTAATGTTAATACAACTGTTTACATAATGTGCGAAAAATTAGCCCGGTTCCCGGGAATCACTTTTTGAATTTCGGGCCAAAATTATGTAAATCTGTGCTTAATCACGTAACAGGTAGGGAAAAATTAGCCCAAAAGTCGCGGGAATAATTAGCCCGTTCTTTCTTTTTTCCAAATTTGGATGATTTTATCAAAATTATGAAAAGAGTTAAAATCTGATGACAAAATGTAAGTTGTTTCAAGTTTTACAAAGAATAGTAGAAATCAAGAAAAATATGGATGTGTCGTTACCGGGTACAGAATTTTCACAATTCATTAGCTCCGGAACTGACGAAATTGTTGAATGGGAGGCGGCGGTCCCCCAAAATTTTAGAAAATCTTGTTTTGATTTTGTGTGATTTTGATGAGTTGAAAAACTGGCGGGAGAGTATTTGCCGCCGATACACGTGGGATTTACCGGTTCGTTCCAATATTTTATTTATTTATGACATTGGGGTACAGTGAGCAATGGATTTTACAAAGCGTGGGAATAATTAGCCCGGTGGGAATAATTAGCCCTACCTACCCTACTCATAACGACGAAACATGTTCCCGCATTGAATAAAGACTAAGTTATCACTTCTCATCATTCAATCCAGTTCATCTCCAATTAACTCATATGACAGAAATTATTACATATTGATTGTAGTTAATTGAAGTAATCTACTCTTAAAATCAGAGGGTTGCCTATTAATTCTGTACTATGACGATAAGTTCAGCATACCCTGTGCATCTCATTTCAAAAGTTTGTACGCAGACATTTCAGGTTGTCAGTTGTTACACATTGAATCTCTATTATCCACGAACATAATTTTAAACCTGTGCTTTTACCTCAATTCTTTAAGTTTCATATCTTCTTACCGAATTTTAATGTCTTGTCTGGAGCAATTGTAATTACCCTTAGAATAAGGAGAGCATTAGTAGCATTTGATAATTTTATTATCGAATGTAGCATTCTAGTGCTATTTACTTTGCATACCGCAATGACATCACTATTTACTGTTTTTGTAATCATGTGACGTTTTAAAATTGTATTCTCATGCTATTGTTACTACAGTCCCGACGATGAGAGCAGAATAGTTCTCGATAGCTCGACATTTGAATAAAAGATATTATTCAAAAAGAAAATCAGTCATGTCATCCGTTTCTAACTACTCAAATGCATCATTTGTCTTGTTTTGAACTTGCCCTAAATGAAAATGACTAGTTCGTTTGAATTATGAGTCATTTTGTTGTTTTTAAATCTCAGCTATTCATGTGAGGAACCTCATACCATTTATTTGGCTAAGGACTAGTTTTCATTTCTGAAACGTAATTAAAGATGCACCAAACTTACTCTACACTAGGGAATTTAATTCCCAACTCTACACCACCATACATCTCCGGTTTGCTAGTCATGCTGTTGCCAGATCCGGTATATTATTGTTGTCAAATTATGACAAGAATACAGAAATTTATTTTTTACATCCATGCATTCTTCCGCAATACGAACAATTAGACTCATATGCTAAACGCGAGAGTAGTTTAGTAGCAACAAGTTTTCATGGGATAGAGTCTTAAACTATTTGGTGGTAAGATATGTGTGGTTTCGGAACGGTGCTGTTTGTTTGTTTTGCAATTGTATCAATTAAAATGTCGGTTACTGTTAATGCAGTCAAGCATTTGTAAACAGGTGCGCTGCACTTCTACTTACATTTCCGTAACCTCGTGTATTTTTGTATTTCTAGCCAATTTAGTTCTCATAACTCGTATTCACCGTCATAGCCTTGTTTTAATGCATGCATACGGCTATGAAGGAGCAGTAAAGCTGTATCGTCATAGCTTAGTAGATCTCAATATACGCTATGTAATTTCCTCGCGTCAGTTGTAAAGATCAGGAAATTGAAATCCTTTCATTTTTTTCGTGATGATATCCAAAAAGTAAGTCAATGGAGTTAACAGCCGAGTGAGTCATTCTTAAGGTTGAGAGTGAATGTCCGGTTCAGTAACGCTCATATCATACTCGACTGTGCTGTATAATTAGTCTATGCTGTAATAATATTGTGTAAAGGCTTTCCAGTCTGTTGCCTCTTAATCTTTCTGGAGAATTCGGCTGTGGTGACCATATCATACAAATGGCATTAGAAACCCGTGAAGGATGAATTCAGCAAAAATACTTCAGAGAGTTAAATACAAATTAAGCACTACACTTAATTCGTATTTATATTCTTTTTTCGATTGAATAAATATTATCGTTTTATAAAAAAAAATTAAATACAAAGAAATTCAGAATTTTCCATTCATTCTTGTAATCATTTTTATTTGAACTTGAATCTACGTGTCACTCATCGGTACTGTATACGTGTTTGAAGAAATTATTGTAATTCGAATCATTCATTGCCTCACTGCCATGCACTTGTAAACAAGTAACTCTTTTGTGCTTGGAAGAGATTGTCCGTGATTGACACGAAACAAATTTGAAGTAATGTTATGCATCCATGGTTCTTGTAATTCCATTATTATATTGGTGACGATTAAGGTGCTGGCGATATGCTTTCATGTTTTTTAGAGATGAGATTCAGGAGTAAATTAGCAGGTAGCAGTGATGATGTTTTCCTTAAATGTAACTTCTTGTATTATGTGGTCGATTGGCACGGGTAGATACGTAGCAGACTTTGAAGTGAGGGAGAAGTTGAATGCTTTTGATTATTAACCCTTAAAGTATACTTAAATGATACTTTGCCGTTATCACAGCGTTTCAAGTAAGAAACCATACTCTTTGGCACCAAAAACATTTTAACGCCTCTTGGACTTAAGGTGGAACCTAACATATCCTGAAATGGCTAAATTTAACACTCTTGATGTATTTTCACTCTTAAGACGTCCTTTTCCACTTGATACACTTCTCCTCTCCATTCGAACCTTTACTTCCATTGTATCATTGTTGTCCGACCATAGCACAACTCCAGTATCATACTCTATAAATAGTTGTCATTCTCAAGTGTAGTTTTTAAACGAATATTTCATCTGGATAGGCTATTGAAAATTAGTTTGAAAAGTTTGAAAAGGTGAATATTTGGTGGTGGTGTTTCTGTCAAATTGAAAGAGAAATTCTGATGACGGAGAGTTGAAAAGTTATTCTTGATGTGAAGGAAATCACAATAATTGCAGTTAAACTCATGCGTGGGAAAATATCTCAATATTTGTGCATGGATTTCTGGATTTTTTAACCGCAACATCTCCGGGTTGTTGTACATTGTTAAAGCTTCTGGACATTTTCGTCCGTCTCACTAAAGATGAACTTTCTTTTGGTAAAGTCATTTTAAAACTCATTATGTATAGCTTATCTTGAATTTGCACGAAATGCATGCATCCAATGTTATTTCCATTTGATTTTTCACTGACTCAGAGTGTAATTGAAATATTGATTGAGGAATTCTTCATTCCTCTGGTAATCTTAAGGACGCTTATCACAACAAACTGGCATGGTGATTTACATGTAATATTTTTGACTCACCATTTCCACTATTTTTCCTGCTCGGCTGAACGAATCGTTCTGAAATCTTTGGTACCCGAGGGTCATCCGATGGGCACGGCGGTTGTACCTTAAGGGTAACACTTGAAAAAATATTTTTTTCTGAAGGATTACCGAGGAAGACTCACGGTTGCAGCAACAGCGGATTGTTGACGCAGTGACATCCGGCCGAGGTCAAAATGGGATATGTTCCCGCCAGTAATCGGATTAATTACTTAATATAATTTGTATATAGTGTTATTGAAATTTTTTAATGTTAATATTTATTTGAACTGATAAATTTGAAGTGGCCGAAGAAGACAATACAAGCAATACAATACATCTGCTTTCGCGAGTTGACAGATTCAAATTGGCCGTCCACTTATGGCGGCTGGAAGGATTGCGTTGAGTAAAGGCCATAGAGTGGATTTGAATCTCAACGCGCGAAAGCAGATGTAT
Source organism: Protaphorura glebata (assembly GCA_034694305.1). Lineage (NCBI taxonomy): Eukaryota > Metazoa > Arthropoda > Collembola > Poduromorpha > Onychiuridae > Protaphorura > Protaphorura glebata. Next base: position 9,702 of record JAQFYE010007132.1, read on the forward strand.
TGTATTGCTTATATTGCCTTCTTCGGCCACTTCAAATTTGTCAGTTCAAAATCAAATAAATATTAACATTAAAAAATTTCAATAATAATATGAACATATGTACAGGGTCACGCATAACCTTTGCCCCCCCTGGCCAGCGCAATTTTGGGGAGCCGGACAAAAAGTGAGATATGCATTTCGTAGAGAATCTTAAGAAGGATCTAGGGAGCTTTTACACTTGAAAATCCGACATGCATAGCGGCGTTGACGAGCGTTTAAGTAAAATTCGGCATGAAAAACTGGATTTTTCAACGGTATTTTGTTTGACAAAAACGCGCCCAAAATAATTTTTTTCAAAAAATCTGTCGATGCCACCTTTTTTGCAATAATTTTATGCAATTTTTAAAATTTTGTTGGACCGGTTCGGAGAAAGTCGATTTTTCGGTGCC
>JAQFYE010007133.1:0-10129 GCA_034694305.1 Protaphorura glebata
TACAGGGAAGAGTCTCAACGTAAGGAATCTCTTCGGAGAAAAGTTGAAAGACTTAATAATAAAATAAATAAAATAAATTGAGCAGCTTGTGAGCCCGAAAGGTAGATATAATAAAATTATTATAAAATCTGCCAAGAATTTCCTCAATTTTGACGTTAATTTTAATGTATGCCGTGAATTTACGATATAGAGTAGAATAATATTTATTTAGATTACACGATAGGGCGTTCCCTATTGGGGTGTGCGATTGGGGGTAATTCCCATGGCGGTGTTAATTTTTTGGCAACAAATGTAATCTCTCTACTACTCGTCTCGAATAAGTCTTGGAAAATCCGCGATTGTCTTTCACGCGTTTAGTTGGCCCTGCGAAACCAAGATATGAGATAAGAGTGGAGGGTTGAATTATTTGGCTGAGTAAAGTTTTACTGAATGAGAAATCCGCCATTGTCTTTCACGCATTGTGATGGCCCTGCTGAACGGAAAGCAGGAGTCTTACTTAGCCTGATTTCATGGCGTTTGTCCTTGAGACCTTTTAATCTTAATTTTCATTATAGGTTAGATAACAGTATCACAATCATGCGAAGACTGGAGAATTAAGTCTTTAGATTTGTTAGTTTTCTTGACCCTGGGTGAAAATCTGTCGTGAATTTTCTCCCTTTGGACGTCAGTCGTGAATAATGAATCGTGAGGTGAATTTGATCTATTTCGCCGTGCATATTAACTTACTGTCGTGAATTTCCGGTGGGTCAATTACTTTAAAAATGCAATTACAATTACAAATTACAATTCAAATTACTTTCTCAAAGTGACGAATTTATGTTTGCTAATATCATAGTTACATCTTTATATTTTTTGGTCAAAATTTTAAGTTATTGTAAAAGTAATTGAGAAAAATATAAATTCAGTCACAAATTATAATTACAAATGCAAAAAATTTATAAAGTATTTAATTACAATTACAAATTACAACCGGTATTCTAAAAGTAATTAATTACAATTACCAATGTTATTCACCCAAGTCTGAATTTCCACCATTTTGACGTGAATTTTCCAAAAATCTACCGTCAGTTTCCTTTATTTTGACGTTAATTTTAAATCGAAATATGCTGTGAATTTCCTCTCGTCTGTCGCGCGATATAATAGTTTCTTTGGTTTGACTCTAATTCTGTCTTGACACTAACATCAAATTTAGTACCCAACCTAAAATTAAAAAGTGGTGTACTTTTTTGGGGAGACGTTGTCGGGTTCTTAACTAAAATACCAGTAAGAAATTTAACTTACTGGTTTTGGCTCTCCAGTTCGCTGCATCTTAGCAATCCACTCACTCACTGATGAATCAATGACTTCGATGTTTTTGGTGTGTCAGAATCCAATCCTATCCAATCAGAAGCAACTGTCCGCTCACACACTAAAATTGAAACCAGTCTTAACTGCGGTTTCGACCATTAAATGTTAACTTCAAAATTCTAAAAATTCTATTTACCCTTTTCAAAATTTGAAAACACAGTTCAGTTGTAAAAAAAGTAGAATTCTTGAAATCTAGCCTTCCAGTCCGTGGTCGGATTTGTAATAAGCGCGCAATCGGGGGTTACACGACAGCAACACTTAATTGACATGGCCAATGGCCGAATCAAACACTTTCGTTTTTTCCGCAATTATACAGGTGTTTCGTATGTTAAAAACACTTTTCACTTCATTCGTCTTTTCGTCGTCTATTTTTTAGCCGGTTCAGAGTTTCAAGTGGTGAAGTACGTCAATAATTCAGGGTCATTATGTAAAACTTTTCAACTCTATATAACAACACTATGTAAAAGTAAAAGAATAAATAAGGTTAAAACGGAGAAATTATGGCCAGCGGCCCACTCAACCAGGGGAATATATAACACAGCGGGGGAGGGGGTATTTCTTGTTACGTGGTGGGTCTATCTCGAAGCACTTTACGGAGGTAGAAATAGACTTGGCGGGGTCTTTGTCATCCTTATCGGAGCCGAACAAAAAATGGAGGACATCGTTATTTTGTGTCAGAGTGGAGAGGAAATAGGTCCGATCAATATGATATCACGGGTTTTTGATGTCTCCACAAAATCTGCTTGGGGTGTCAGTGAGCGCACCCAATTTGTGCCATGTGCCATTATTGAGTATCAAAGGGTTGCCAAGACGTACTTGGGCTATTCAGGAAGCGATGGGGCGTGGAAATGTATTTAATAAGTAGTGTTCCACTTCTTCCTCTACGTTCTTTAGATCACCATAGTGCGGCATTGTTGAGGAATTTTTAGCAGACTTAAGGTCATCCTTTCGGAGATCGGATTGCATCTTCTTCAGCATGGACTTTCCAAGGTTGCGAATGACGTCTCCCGAGTCAGTATTCCAAGCCAACTCGTAGTTAATATGTATTAACTCATCCCAAAGTTGACAGCACCAGCTCTTTTTCTGTCATTGCAATTCTGTGATACGTTTTTCAAAGAAAAAAAGGCCTTACTAATAATTGAGTCCGATTTGGAGTAAAGTATCCTTTGCCAGAAACGAAGCACAGATTTAAACACTCCAACTCTTGACGGGTGAACAAAATCAGGTTTCCAGGCGAACAAAATATCTGGAAAAGTTCATGGGGAGACCGAGGGCACGCTTGTAAAAGGCTTGCTGCAGTTTCTCAATTGTATCGCAGTGATTTAGACCCCAAGTTTCAGATGCGTATAGGGTAGTTGATTTGAGAATCGAGTCAAAGACCGATGTCCATTGTAGCGGATTTTCTTTTTCGGTAGAAAACGGTTCCTTGCGCTGCCAATATTTTCTTAAGAAGATCTCTGCAGTTTTCGCGAAGTTTCCTGTTGAGAAAAAAGTTACTCCCAAATACACATAAGAACTTACGTTCTCTATGTTCTCTCTACCCCACTTGAGTTGGTCAGTCTTGTGAACCCGGCCACCTTTTCTAAAAATTAGAACTTTGGTCTTGCTTAGATTCACTTGTAGGCCACGGGCATTAGAGAACTTTCTCGCGATATCTATTTTCTGTTGGAGACTTTCCTTGGACTCGGCTAGAAGCACCATGTCGTCCGCATAGAGGAGAATATGTATTATTCTGGATTGGAGTTTGATTCCTGATAGAAGCGGGGCGTTGTAATGTTCGTCGCACAACTGGTCTATAAAAACATATATGATAGGTTTGGACTAGCCGACTCTTTCTGTAAAAACCTTTCATGATTTATATGGGGTCGGTGGGTCCTTCATTTGTCTTAATTCTTGCATTGGCCAAACTGTAAAGGTAAGAAAACACTCTGGTAAACTTAGGGGACACACTGAACAGGAGTAACGCATTCCAGAGCCTGTCTTGGATGGGGGAATTGAATGCTTGCTTCAGATCTACGAAACAGCAGTAAAGTTGCCTTTCTTTTATCACTTGAGTCTAGGACAGACACATTATGGTAAATATATGGTCCTGGCAGCTCATGCTTTTTCGGAAGCCTGACTGATAATCCGAGAGCTTCTTGTTTGTACTCATACAGTATGCGACTAAAGTAAACATACGACGGCTACATTCGTGATCAATCAGGAATATCCACGTCAGTTTTCAACGTACCGCTTAGAGTAATATTTCAAGAGTATATATAGAGTAATATATGTCTGAATTCCATACTTCCAGGATCCTGAGTTTTAGGACATTTTTGTTGGAGACTTGAAATTTCCTGATATTTCTCTCGATATAATTCCACACATGTTCAATGGGATTGAGATCAGGCGATCGGGATAGCCCATCGAGCTTCCGATATAACTGAGCCATTTATTACGGAAGTAATGAAATAGATTTTAATGTGAAGGAATGCTGAGCAAGCATTCCTCAACGATAGTCATGTTTGTGGTGAAATGATGATTAGGCATTCTTGCAATTACAATGTCAATGCTAATGTTATGTTACTAATTATCATCCGGTCAGCATTTGTATAAAATGATTTATGAATTAATAAATTGGGATCAATCTATCAGATCAATTATAATTACTAAGCTACACCAGTCTATTCATCAGTCCAAGTCATTTACTTTTAAGTAATTACATTACATACTTCTCTGTATGTAAAGCATTCCTGCTTCGAGATTTGATTTTGGGACCACCGACGCGGGGACAAACTTTAAACCACATTCCAAAATGTTTTTGCATCTTTCAAGTTGTGTATTTGTCGCTCCCTGTTGGCCTCATATTCGGGTTACTTGTTTTTGCATACAGTGCGGTATTCCTTGTTGGCCTCATTATATGCCAGAAGTAAGTTCTCACTAGAACTGGGATTTTCCCTTCGTCTTCTCATCCGCCTAATTGCATTATCTTTTTTTCTACATAGCCGATCACAGGTCCCATCATACCAAGCTTCTTTATTTTGAGAGTTATTGTTCAGGTTCCGGGCTTTTCTATACAGATGCAGTTGCTTGCTTGTCTTTATGACGGAGGAGTGGAGGGCCAAATACATTTCATTCTTATTTTCAGATGTTGTGGGGATAATTGCATTGAGATTTTCGTCTAGTAAGGTACAGAATTATGTTTAGTTTCGACATCATTTGGAGCCAATATTTTTGCTCGGGTTTTAAATACTTGGTTCGACTTGTTTGATTGGGCAGTCGTGGTCGCTAGTAGTGGAAAGTGGTCAGAGTACGTCCAATCCATTACTATTAATCTATTCATAAAGGGAGTACTAGACGAGGAATACAAGAAGAGATCAACGACATTAGTTCCATTATTCGCCTCATGCACAAAGGTAATGTTACCGTCTTCATCTCCACACATATTACCATTTCCAATGCAAAGGCCAGATTCAGAAATTAAATTTAATAGAATATTTCATCTAGAGTTTATGATGAGGCTTTGGCTATTGCGGTAAGTCGGGCTAGTAATATCCTCTTTGCCAATTCGGCCATTTAAATCCCCCATCAGGATGACTTGTTTAGACCGTTCTGAGATCATAGGGAAAATGTGCTCGGCTGCTTGTTTATAGTTTTCATCCGGAGGAATGTAAGCGAGGAACAGGACTATGTTGGCATTCGTAATGTGAAATGTCATGCAGTTCCGATCAGAACTAGTCAATAGGATATTTGTTGCATCTTTTCTGAATCCTGCAAGTATGCCTTCAGAAGCCCTACCACAGGAGGACTTAAGTCCAAACGACTCGAACGTGTTATACTTGTCTTGAATAGATTTGGATTCCCAGGTTTTAGTGTGCAATGTTTCAGAGAGGCAGAATATGGTTAGGAGCTGCTTGTCAACACTTGCATAAAAATCAACGCCTTTCCCAATTAATCCTTTCACATTATAGTACAAGAAGTCAATATTCGGAGAAACTTGGGTGTTGGAACCTTTGGAACTGGGTGGTCGGGGGTTACTATTAACACTGGTATTGAACTGGGTGCAATATACAGAGGGGATTCTCTTAAAGTTCGGGTGAGCTGAGAGATTAATTATTTGTACATGGTTGAGTTTGGAAGGTTGAGTGGGCAGGCCGAGTTCCTATGCTAGGTTATGGGCAGATGAGTAGTCCATCGCTGCGGATTGTTTGCTCTGTCTTTGCAAATATTGTTGTTTCCTATCTTCAGCAGAGTAGTCGCCGTCAATGTAGATGCTTTGAATGTTAGGCATATTTTTAGTAGCGAATCGTGCACTCCATACTTTGTCTCGTCTCACTCGGTTCTCATATTGGAGCAACGCTGGCCGATTTCTTCCTTCTAGTTTTTTGCCGCGTCGTGAAGCAACGTCCGGGCTACCATCAGTGACTCTGATAGTTGTGATAGTTGATTTAATGATTGGCAATAAACTCTCTCTTGCTTCACTCTGATCTTCTGCTAGTCCTCTGACTATTAGGTTATTTCGCCTGACAAGTGTATCGGGCCTTCGTTCACTCATGTATTTTGTCGACATATTCAGATTCAGGGATAGCGAGTTGAGCGGATTTCCTTAAAGTCAATTCTTTTTGAAGTTCCAATATCTGATTCGCTTGTAATACGGTTCTTGCCTCTAGTTCGGTTATTCGGTTGTCAAATGATGCGTGTTTGTTGTCCATAGCTTGGATACGGTTGACAATATCTGTTTTCATCGCTTCTTGTTTGTTGACAATATCCGTTTTTATCACTTGCTGTTCGTTGACAATATCCGTTTTCATAATCCGAATTGTCTGCATTGTTGTTTCCCGCTGACTTAATATTACCGTGTTAATATTCTGTATCTGTAACAGAATATGTGTCATATCCGCCATCGTGTTGGGAGGGGTTCCAGGGATTTCACATGCTATATATTCAGGTGTAGAGAGTACATCCTATTCAACTAAATTTGTATTTGAAGTTGGGATAAGGAAAGTGTCTATTGTGGGTTGTCTTGTTAGACTACCTGCCCACTTGGCTGACTTAACCCCCTCCGGGGCACCAGGTATAGCCTTGCGTTTCCGTCCAGTCGTAGTTGGTTCAATAAATCCGAGTTCACTTGTTTCTCTTTCTGGGGCGCTGGAATCACTCATGACGGAGAGGTGCTCTCAACGGTTAAATGGGGATTACTAGTCAAATGGCCCACTTCACGAGTCGGGTCGTTACTGTCTCCTTAGGGGTTAGACAAACTGCTTGGACAAGTTTCAACTAGTTCACTTCACAGAGGTTTGATCGGGGGTTGCTGGCTATATGGTTTTTAAGTTAAGTCAATAGGGTTCACTGAAAATGCTGTCACAATTCAATCAGTTAAAAACTGGGGTTGCTGATCATATGTTTTAAATTGAATTGTGTGAAGTCGGAGGTCGGCAACACTGTACATCACATTTGTATGGGTCAGAATGGAATGCAGTGGAACCCAGGGTAAGTAAATTAAAAATTGGCAACCCAATGATCTGTAGTAGCTGATACAATGCTTAAAAAAGTTAAATGGTTGAAACGGTTTAAATTAACACTTTAATTGTTAATGTTACGTGTTATCCGGGCATGGAAGGGTTAATTTCTTTTGTGTGGGAGGGTGCGGTCTTCCTTCCTCCAGTACGATTGGCCTCGAAGGGCAATTTTCCTTCTTAACGATACTACATCAAATCTTGAAGGACGGATCAAATCGAATGAATCATAATATACCATTTTCAGTTCAGATGGACGTCGCCGTCTGTGGCAAAAAAATAGCGCATGACAAAAAACCTGGTTTTGGCCCGGTGATTGTCTAGCGTTTCACATGTCTGTCAATGGTCTAGCTTACTAGGTCGGCGCAAATCTATCGACGAAATAATGAATTTTGAAGTGAACTAAAGTGTCCTACACTGGAATATGAAATAATCTGTCCAAAAATCTTAAACCGATATCTGTTTCAGAAGGATAATGATCCGAAACAAACCTCGACAACCTAAGATTTCTTCGTTAAAAATAAAATAAAGCCCCCAAGCTCGATTGACCATTCCAATCACCGGATTTGAGATTGAGAAGTGTTGAAGACTTGTCCGATAAAATATAAGTTATACAAATATTTAAAAGATTTCCGCAATTCAATTATTGTATGTTCTATACACAAAAGTGTAATCGGACGTATACTTTTGAACGACTAAAACCTGCGAGTTCGAACAAGATTAGACGTAATGCCTTATCACACATTTTCTATGCAAGTGTGACCCTTTCACTTTTTCCGGAATGAAATTAGCTTTCGAACCATGTATTACTTTAAACAGTACCTAAAGAATTGACGGAGATATTGCAGTTTAATTAACGGAAGTCTACCGTACGTGTGCCTTTCGGCGATACTGTAGCTGATTTAAGGCTGTGCATACAATTGCATAGGCCTGCTTATGGCAGAACACATTCTTTTGTATACGGCGGACGCACATTAAGGCCTGCCTATAGATGGTAAATTCCTAGGGCCTATGCAACCACCTCCATTCCAAACTCCATCAAAAGAAAAAAGTGCGGGTCAACGCCCTCCAAACTTTCCAAAAAAATCTTGGAGAGGCTGGACCTCTCCAAACTTTATTCCAAACTCCATTGTTTTGATGGAGTTTGGAGTTTGGAATGGAGGTGGTTGCATAGGCCCCTAGAACCGCCACCGTATTTGGCAAGGTAAAAAATAGCCTCAGCAGAGTGTATCGCAGGAAGCGCAGTGCAAAATTGCGCATGATTCATAACAGTTGATTTAGATAAAGAGGTCTGTCGACCAGGTATATATAGCCGAGTACCCCTAGTAGTGATCAGGTTGGCTAACAAACTTGACTCGCACCCGGTCCTACTCACCGACTTTGAAGTGTATCGCGACACTGACGACCAGAATGGTGACAAACACACATTCTACTCACTATACTACACTATACTTAGTCGCTCCACCTTTCGCAATAAAATATATCCGTGTGTTCACTTGGACAAGTACCTTATTGTTCCCCTAGACCTCCTCCTTAACATACATACATACATACTTGGACAAAGTGTTCTCCTTCAATATCTACGGAATATATAATAGAATAATTGTTTTCGTCTTCTGATTAACCGTGTGAGATCAGTATCTCATGAACATATACGTCCGTTTTGCGACCTCTGCTGCACATGTATTGAGGAAATATACCAGCATTTGGTCACTTGTACGATATCTTCTTCATTCTCTCCAGAATGAATAACAGAATAATTGTTTTCGGACTCCGCTTCACAGAGTGTAGTCAAATTTACTCCCGCTTTACGACCCCTGATGCGCATGTATTGAGAGAATATACCAGTATGTGGCTACTTGTATGATGTGTCCCTCTTCAATCTATTTGGAATACTTAACAATAATTGTTTTTGACCTCTGTTTCAGCGTGTGGGATCGACACATCATGAAAGTTTACGTCCGCTTTACGACCCCAGCTGCACAAGTATTGAGGAAATATACCAATGTTTGGTTACCTGGACGACGTGTTCTTCTTCAGTCTTTTCGGAATAAATGAAAGAATAATTGTTTTTGGCCTCTGTTTCAACGTGTGGGATAAACACATCATGAAAGTTTACGTCCGCTTTACGACCTCTGCTGCACATGTATTGCGGAAATATACCAGTATGTGGTCACCTTGACGACCTGTTCTTCAATCCCTTCGGAGTAAAGTAAACGGTAATTGTTTTTGGCCCCTGTTTAATCGTGTGGGATCAACACATCGTTGAAAATTTCCGTCCGCTTTACGACTCCGGCTGCACATGTATAGAGGAAATATACCAGTCTGTGGTCACCTGGACTACGTGTTCTTGTTTGTTCTCTTCGGAATAAATAAAAGAATCCTCATCCGGCATGCCAGCAAGGTGGCCGGAATGTATCAGGTTTATTTCCCACACGAGGCAACAAATATCCTAACCCGGTTGACCAGCTAACTGGTCCCATAACTCTTTGCAAAATCAAATAAACACATAACTGTCTCAAAATGCCCCATGCAAACATAGTATCTGAATTCACTCTTTGGGTCTCAAAATATACCAGTATGTGGTCACCTTGACCACCTGCTTTTCAATCCCCTCGGAGTAAAGAAAAGGGTAATTGTTTTTGGCCTCTGTTTCAGCGTGTGGGATCAACATATCGTGAAAAGTTCCGTCCGCTTTACGACCATTGCTGCACATGTATTGAGGAAATATACCAGTATGTGGTCACCTGGACTACGTGTCCAGTTTAAAGAAAGGAATGCAAAAAATAGGTTGGTGGACCTACTTTAAAATGAACGGTGATTCACGATCTTTGAATGAATTCGAAAGAGTCTTTATAAATTTTCGGAAAGAACATCAAAGAGGATTAACGTTAAAGCACTGTGACTTAGAATATGAAATTTTTCAGACACATGCCGTTGAAAAACAGTTTATTTCTAACTTATTGAGGAATTGTGACTCTCGCAATTTTATTACACTGAGTAAAATTCAGCAATACAAAAATTTCATTTCTAAAAATAACTCAGTCATTAAGCCGGCTGAGAAGAATGCGGGGATAGTTCTCATGAGGCGCCAGGATTACGACGCCGAAGCTCTTAGACAACTAGATGATACGCGCTTCTATTACCCATTAACGGAGTCACATTTTACTTTTAAATTAACGGAATTTAAAAACCGTATTCACAGTCAGTCGAATTTAATGCCGATTCAATTCAACTACAAACTACTTTTGCCGAAACGATATAATGCAGCTAAATTCTATTTACTC
>JAQFYE010007134.1:0-10129 GCA_034694305.1 Protaphorura glebata
TTTATAAAACAAGTAACTATATGTTTCACAGGTTTTCGACGATTTAGTTTGCGGGTCTCAGATTTCTTTCGGCAGCTGACAACCCAAAGAACGTTAGATTAGACCCTACGTGAAGGAAGCAGACATTCTGGAACACCCTGTACTTTACTGTTTTGGCTCGTCCGCAATAATGACGGGACAATTTGAGGACGGGTACAATGATCTCGTAATCAATCACACCATGAAAATTTTCCTCAGAATGTACCTAAACTGCAGTATGACTTTCTTGCGAAAAACTTTTGACACATTAATTTTTCGCAAAACTGCTTATCCCCAAAAGTCGGATGGCCTTTGAGTTGGATCCGCATTTGGATTATTGCAACGCTCCGCTGAGGAATATTCCCAGCATTTCTATATAGTCTGGTGGTACAAAATAATTAATACATAAATTAATTACAACCACCAAGTAAATTAGGTCGTGTGCATAAATACATAATGACATTAGTCTCAAGTTCAATCAATATTATTATTACTTCACTGACATTGGGAATTTATTAGTCAAATTTTGTAAGAGTCACTGGTGATATAAATACAACGGAATTAGGTTAGTAGGTTCATTCATTCAGTTCGTTCTCTCTCAAAATATCGACAGATTGAAAATAATTTGTATTTGCGAAGCGAGTGCCCTGAAAAAATGGATACGACGCTAAAAATTATATTCGCGGTGATTGTGAGCATTAATTATGTCGATGGACATGGGAGAGTGATGGAACCTCCGAATAGGTCATCTTTATGGAGATTGGATGAATATAAAAATTCTTTTCCTGAACCAAATTATGACGATAATCAAGTTTGGTGTGGTGGAATTGGTGTTCAATATGAACAGAATGGTGGGAAATGTGGGCCTTGTGGTGATGCCTGGAATGAAAAAAGACCAAGAGAAAATGAAGATGGTGGCAGATTTGGTCGTGCCATTATTGCCAGGAATTATACACCTGGACAGGTTCGTAACATTAGAAATATGACGCGTAACAAATTTTTCGTAGAAGTTTTGTAATATTATAGTAGTATTAAGTTTCTATGAAAATAAAATTGAAATCCTCAACGAATTTTTAAACTAAAATTCAACATTATTATCCGTAGGTGATTCATGTGTCGGTTGAGCTCACTGCCAATCATTTGGGTCATTTCGAGTTCAACCTTTGCCCTCTCACTTATCCGGAAGACGAAGAATGTTTCCAAAAATATCCGTTATTTTTGGCTGATGGGTCCGGAACCAAATATATGGTGACAAAGAATGGAACTGGATTTTATAACACCACACTACAACTTCCAAAGGATTTGAAATGTAAACAGTGCTCTCTGAGGTGGCATTATCGGACTGGTAAGGAAATTATTAAATACTTGTGTCGTTAGAAATATTTTCGACGTCCAATAACTCGAATCGGGTTCAAGATGTAAAAAAAATATAATTTTCACTGACATTCGTGAAACTTTCTTTGATGAAATGTATATAGGCGATTTCCATCAGATTTCAGAATTTTTAATGCATCAATTACAATGTTGTTAAAAAAAACGGACGATTCCGACAAAATGTCATAATTCTCAATGATCTCAATTAAAATTTTGATGAAATGTATACGATTTCCATCAGATTTCAGAATTTGTAAAGCATTAATTACAATTTTGAAGAAGAAAATAACTTATTTTAAGAATTTTTGAAAATCCCTTGCAGCCAATAGATGGAATTTTGTGACGAACACAACTGGAGAAGTTGGCGCCGGTGACCAAGAAATATTTCGTACTTGTTCCGACATTACAATCGGAAGTTTTCCACCTGTCGTCCCACGACCTCCGACACACTCCATTCCAGAAGAAATGAAGCCAACCTCTTCTGAGCCAGCAACCGTTACCGACGCCACCACACCAAAACCCGTGACACCGAAACCAACAACAATTACACCAAAGCCAACAACACCTGCAACCAAGCCTACAAAACCACAGAAACCAGCGACAGCTGCGACCACGCCCAAACCTGTGACTACGCCCACGACCACAAAATCTCCTACAACGACCACCTCCAGCAAACCTCATCCATCGATGCCTGCGCAAAGACCACCATCAATGCCTGCACAGAGACCACCGTCATCGACCGCCGCGACAACGACGACGACGACTGCTGCGACGACGACGACAACAACGACGGTGCCGACAACGACAACAACCGCTGCCATAACGACGACAACAACAACGATGGTGCCGACAACTGCAGGAACCCCACGCCCAGTAACCGTGACCCAAAAACCCGGCTCAGGATTCCCTATGCAACGTCCACCAAAACCCCAGGATCAGACTTCCACGAACCCTGCAGTTCGACCACATCCAACCATGAAACCCCCAAAATTATAATAAATAAATTAAAAATTAGTCATGTTCTGAACACATTTGCGTTAGATTTAATATAAAATCTAGAACTGTCAGAATTTTAAAATATGACAGGAATTATTATTTAATGGTTAGAATTTCCAAATGTTCTCAATGTACGAGTATACGAGATCTTTTTTAATGAATAAATGATATTCATTTTTATTATTGAGGTCATTTTTATTTAAAAAATCGCATTATAATTCATTATTAATTTTATTAATTAATTTAATTAAATGGTTTCTCTGATGGGAAAAAACTTTTCTTATTCAATACGACCACCAATTATTTGTGGTCATATTAATTTTAACGTGAAATTTAGTCTGGAAAATGTCCCAGTTTTAATTTCCCAAAGGTTTATGAAACAAAACGTATTGTGGTCCGGAAATGCAACCATGCATATTCACATTTCTATGCTCAATGATTACCTTACATTCCGAATACTACCATGTAGTAGTAGTTACTCAAATAACTTTGAAAAGTGTAATGATTCACCGTGTACATGCCAGAATCTGTTGAGTGTCGATTGACTCTGATTGTGAATTATAATTGCCACACCCACTGACGACACAGAGTCTGGCATAAACGATAAACCTTGGGAGATGAATGAACCTATTGTTTGATTAATTTCTCGTCATCCATGGATCGAGATCATGGAAATTGAGGTCAGGTAATGCTCGAATAATTAATACTTCTACATTAGAGTGACATAATTAATTACAAAACTGACATTGGAATACCTAACCGTAAATCGACTAAACGCTGAGAGAGCACTCCTAGATTTTCTAATTTCATATAAAATACCTTATCGTCATATGAATCATATAAAACCGTAACACGAATTATTTGGCCAAAATTTTTTAACACTATTAAATTTCTCTGAACTCAGGATTCAATTGCATTCAGTCATACATTTTTATGCCTTTACATTTTAAATGTAGAGATAAAGAAAATAAAATCGACTTGCTCAGAAATTGTGGGACTATCGCTCAAAATTTTCAGAAAGCACTTGGCAATGCGGCGGTGAAGTTCGTTTTACGAATCTTTAAAGTTTTCACGGCTATTCAGGCGGAAGACCATCAAAAAGCGGCGAAAACCCAATTTCTTATCTTCCACTACGCGTGCTACGCTCTCAGATGAAGCTAATATTTGGTGTCTGAGATCCGATTATGATTAAAGTACAGGGTGACACGTAACATTTGCCCCCCCCCCCCTGGCCAGAACAATCACGTAGAGTCGGACAAAAAGTGAGATATGCATTTTGTAGAGAATCCTATGGCGGATCTAGGGAGCCATTCCACTTAAGAATCCATTGCGCGTAACGGCGCTGACGAGCGATTAAGTAAAAATCGGCACGAAAAAACGGATTCTTCAAAGGTGTTTTGACAAAAATGCGCCCAAAATATTTTTTTTCCAAAAATCTGCGGATGCTATCTTTTTTGCAATATTTTTATGCAATTTTTAAAATTTTGTTAAACCCGTTTGGAGAATGTCGATTTTTCGCTGGCATGGCATTTGGAGAAAGAAATCTTATCTTTTTTCTCGAAAATGCCATGCCAGCGAAAAATCAACTTTCTCCAAACCGGCCCGACAAAATTTTAAAAATTGCATATAAATTTTGCAAAAAAGATAGCATCCGCAGATTTTTCGAAAAAAATATTTCGGGCGCATTTTTGTCAAAATACCGTTGAAAAATCTGTTTTTTCGTGCCGATTTTTACTTAATCGCTCGTCGGCGCCGCTACGCGCAATGGATTTTCAAGTGGTATGGCTTCTTAGATCCGCCATAAGATTCTCTACAAAATGCATATCTCACTTTGTGTCCGACTCCACGTGATTGTTCTGGCCAAGGGGGGGGGGGCAATGGTTACGTGTCACCCTGTACATGAGATTAAAAAAAATGTTGGAAATTTTCTTGTGCCCCGTAGGTTCCAAGGTTCCTGATAGTATAAAGTCAACATCCTTTTGTCCTCCTTCTTGAGATGGTTCCCGTTTTTTATAATTCCGAATTTTTATTTCCACAGTACAATTTTTTAATTCGACCAAACTTCGGTATTTCTAATTGTCGATGTACATGTCAGAAAAGAATATTGACTGGCATTACTGACGGTATTGTAGTAGCAAGTAGCGCTTGTACGAAAAGTGTGGGATAATCATTATTTAGCGTATGTACTTTCTCTTTTGTACGGGATTTTGGTATTTATTGGAGGTGATCCCGGAGGAAATGGACCAATTGACTACAACTACAACCGACTACAAAACTACAAACTATTGTTTCTCATTCATTTTACTACAAACATTTTTTTTTAAATTCTGTACTCACCAACTCACCATTGGAAAGTAATACGCGTTCAATTGAGATCGGTGCGAGAGGTGGGAATGCATATTTGACAACTGCACATCCCCACAAATTGGGAGCTTCCTGAGAAATAAAGGTGTAGCGAATATTCGGTATTCGGTTTCGGCGCAGAATATTCGGCCGAATAGCTAAAATTGTGTCGAATGGCGTGTATACAGAAAGCGCGTGATCTGGAGAGCTCGAAGCACGTCAATTCACTAACAAATTGTTCAACTGTTGCTGACGAGAAGGTTGAATACTTATTTAGCGGTCAATTCTTAAAAGGATACTGCACAAAGGGCACGGCTAGCTAAGAACCCCCTGTCAGAATTGGCTGCGTTTTGGATATGTTATAGCCCTTGACCTGCTGTTAAGGTCCCACCCCCAAAAGCCGCACCCTTTTGGCGCTAGAAATACACGCGGGGCATGTGCTACGCCAAGGGCGGATTCGGCGCCTTGGCAAAAATGTGATTTTATAATAAGATCACTTTTTAGTATTAACAGAGTTGATCATCGATTCATGAATGAGTGATAATTACAGACACTTACTAAAGAATAATATAGTATGTGAAAATTATGGACGCGCTACGTGATGAAAATAATATTTATAAGTAACAAATCAAATAATCCAAATATTATGGTTTCTGACTGAATTCGGGTTGGGGGCTCTTCGTTTTCAGGGTGTCAAAAACAAGAAGAGAAAGACAAGGAATTGCATCCTCTCCTCATCGATTTGGTAATTTCCTATTTCATAGTCTTATTGTTACAAAAGTGAATTTAATTACACTTTCAATTGCAGTCCCTTCATACTATTTTAATTATTTTTATCGGCAGGACCTCTGGGTTCGGTTAACCTCTCCAGCTATCAGTTACGTCGGTCTAAGAATTCAAAGCTAAGTATTTGAAAAATTGGATAAGCGGGAATTAGAACTGAATAGATTTAGTTCTCTATTATCTCTATCGCATAATTTTTTTTTTCATTTGCAAACTGTAAGTCCATTCTTAGATCAGTCTAATATGTGGTCTGTAGTCAGCTAATGGGCTGGTTTAAACGCCTTGGTTTGGATTTTGGATTTAAACGCAAATCCAATTCACAATGCAAAGACCCAGAAATGGGATATTGCGTTACGTTGAAATAAATAAAACACCGTTTGGGGCTACAAATTACTGGTGAAATTTACCTCGTCTGTCGTCTCAGAGTAACACAATAAATAATTCGGTGTCTGTTACATTCTTATTAGATTCTGGATACAGTTCTGAAACATGTGAGACGAAATTATTTGAAGGCGTGTCGAGTGGTGTGCCAAAAGTGGAATTAGCTGACGATACCTTTCATGGGTTCGTCCTTTTGGGTCTCCATCTGATTTATGGGAATCAAAATGAAGAATACTACCAACGACTGAGGGAAAATCATCGGATTGGAATATTGGAAATTTTGTTGAAACATTCAAGTCAAACAAATTTGGGATTCCATTTGTAAAATTCAGACTGGGAGGTTTTCCAATGACACATGGAGATGGGAATCAGTTCCTTCAACTTTATGGGGAAACGGCTAAGGAAATTGATCTCAACTATCTGCGAGTTATTATGAGTCTTACGTCCGCCACGTCGACGATTTATTGGAAATACTCAGATTTTTAATAAATTTGCAGCCTTGAATTTTGCCAGCCTTGAATTTTGCGTCTCGTAGCCCTGGCCTCTTCAAATTATTCCCTACATTGTTACCGAGCTTGACATCATTGCGAAAAATTCATATAACGGAGGAGTCTCCTCAAGTACGGATGACACTTTGTCCAAGTCTTATTGAGAACTTATTTACGTCCGCCGTAAATATTTGTGATATATATGTAGGGGAACATCATGAGCCCGGTGAGAGAAACAGTATCGTTTCTGCTGTGTTAAATGCCATCGGAAATCGGGGAATGGAATCATCCATTCAATTCTTAGAAGTTCGCTACGGGAGAGACGAACACGTTCACCATTTGCGGAGAATGTCTGAGAAACCGGGAGGATTGAAATTAAACAAGCTTATCTTTTGGGCATCAAGTTTTGACGAAGACTTTGACACAATCCAATTAGCTACGATTTTCAAAGACACCCTTGAATACCTCAGTTTGCCAAGGACAATATGCACTAATTTCACCCAATTCCCAAGGATGCCGCACCTCAAATTCTTGAACTTCCTGGTAGTGCCTGACAGCTTCAATTCGGTCACCGTGAATTTGAACGATACATTTCCAACTTTACAAAGTTTAGAACTGCACATTCTTGAAGGAGATAATGAAGTACAAGCTAATTTGTTCGCCGAATTCGAATGCTGCACAACCTTAAAATCATTAAAACTGTCCCAAAACTACGACATGGATATCGGCACATTCGGCAAGATTCTGATCACCTTTCCAAATTTGACGAAGTTGGATTTGAGTGTTGGAGAGCACTTTGTGGAATTAGAAATTCTCCAAAGGATTTGGAATCAAATGATACAATTAAAAGATTTAGCCATTCGCGCCCGCTTGCGGGACGTGGAGAATTTGGATGCTGTCTTCACTGGGATTCCAGTGAACAACACAATCAAAGAAATTGGATTTTTCGACATTTTGAGAGGTCTGGAGGAAATGACAGTCGAACTTCGAAGAGAAAGAATTCTGCAGCTCAATTATTATTGTACAGGACCTTCAATTTGCAATTTGACAAGTAAGTTTAACCTCCTGACACTATCGTATGAATGAATTCGTAAAGTCATTGCTGCTTTTGCTTTCGGTCGGTTGGATTTTGTAGGTAATCCGATGAAACCATAAACAAGATACATAAAAGACTTCTCGGGAAAACTTTTTTATGTTTAGACCAAGAAGTAGTTTAGTGCTAAACAATACTAAACTAATTAATTCTCAATTCAACCATAACTGCAACAATAGTAATTCATTCGCACATCTCGTTGTCTGAGTGTGTTTTGTTGCGCCAAAACACGATCGCACATTATCAACGTTTTGCGAGAAATTCCTGTACATAAACTTTACTCGATTTAACAGAATTGAGACGGCTTGACTTGCACATAAGTACAATCGGAGGGACTGGTCTCACAGACCTCAGCGGATACCTGACCTTTTATTTCATGAATCAACTGAAGCACCTACGTCTTCGCCCTTCGTGTGAGGTTAGTCGAGATAGTAGAAGAGTAATTCTCTACGAACCCAAATATTTTATGTCTATTCTATCTCTTGCAGTTTACAAATACTTGCTGTGGAATATTAACGGTTGATATGGGACTGGAGTCTTGGGTTTTTGACACTTTGAACCCCCAACTTCGAAGTGATGTCCGATATTCTCATATGCACTATTAATGAGTCCTGAACTTCTGGATGACAGTAACAGTGACAACAGCAAGGTGAAGATCTTACAATGAACAACGAACATCCAAAAAAAAATTGTTATTCTCATTTACTCTTTCCTGAAGGGGAAACACGTTCGCTTGCATTAAAAATATAATTTCAAAATGTCTGACGAATTGTCATCTAAAATGTACAAGCGTAATTTTATTACATTCGATGGTTGCAGTGTAAATGATAACTGAGGACCCGTTGGAAGCAATTAGTTATGTACAACTGTCAATAGTCGCAAAATTGGAAGCAAGAATTTCAAATGAAAAATCTCACAGGAATTTGCATGTTATTTAAATGCACGTATACTTGGTATAATTCGTACGGTATCCTGGCCACAAATTGGGAAATCGGATTTCATATTTCAAAAAGCAATACGATCTTCTCTCATTAGATTGGTCTTGTTTGACGGCACTGACGATCTGGATACCGATCAGATTACATCCGACAACTTATTATTCCGGTTACTGTTACAATATAAGTAAAATACATTCATTCATTGGCATTCAGCCGTGGGTATGCTGAACATTTGATATTATGGTTATGGTTATTCATTTAAACTCTTTTGAAATATTTTCCATTTTGAATTGGATTGAAATTATCATTTTAACCATTTTTATTAAAGTTTTAGAAATATTTTAAAGTACCATTGAAATCATGTACAAAATCAATATTAGGCCTGACATTGTTAGTTACCCGTAAACCTAATAACTCAATACTTAAAGGACACTGCACAAAGGGCAGGGTATAGTATCCCCTGTCGAGATTGGCTGCATTTTGGATATTTTATAGCAGTTGACCTGCTGAACAACTTTTGTGAAGTTCCCAATCCCAACCATAAAGTCGTACCGTTTGCCCGCGATATAAATACCCGCGGGTCATGTGCCGTAGCACATGCCCAGGGCGGATTCGGCAAAGCTCACACCTTATATATGTCGCGGCCAAAAGGTGCGACCTCTAGGGGTACAACCTCCACCTTGTTCAGGAAATCAGGGGCTATAACATCCAAAATGCAGCCGAATCTGACGGGATCTTTTGTCGTACGCTTTATTTGTGCAGTATCTTTTTCGAAATCTGAAATAATATTTCTGGTGACGCCTTCACAAACGCTGTTTCTAGAAACCCAATCCGTCATTTACACGCAGTGGAGAGTACATTGAAGGATAAGTTAGGATTTTGTTTCGTTTTTCTCACAACATCTGAAGAACCAAATTTTTCACTTTCCATTGAGATCATAGTATTTTGTAGATCTTAACAACTTGTCTCCAATGTACCTACATTTCTAATTACTGTCTAAAGAAAATTAAATGGATAAATGAAGGAATATTTTTGAATGTTCTCGTAACACCTTTGCAATAAAGATTTTCTCTAGCAAATGTAAGTTGGTAATTCTCACGTGATCGTAACGTAATCAGACATGAATGAATACTTTTTAGTGCAAATAAAGACGTGTCTTTTAATTTTAATTTACTGACACCTCACTAAACTAGAATATGAGAATGCTTCCATTAGTTATTACGATTGGACTTGTCCGGATGCGCTATTACATTGGTCAGGGTGTGCCTGGGTGGTTGCGCATGTCATTCTGTTGGCCACCATTGTGCTCCGGTTGACACTATAAACTCGGTACGTGTACCCGTTAACTAAGCTAAGTTCGTTGGACGAAGCATACTTTGCATAGCTATGAAATGTTACAATCAATCTTTTAATGACCCTTAAAATACGGTAAATCATGAAACCTTCTCATTGAATTTTAAATTTATTTTCCAATTCTTTTAATTGTACGCAGAGAATGGCTAGCTCTACAAATTTCGCATGCACTGTTTAACAATTCAAAGGATTTACATTTTAAACATATCTCCCATAGAATTCATAACATTCTGTCCCATGGTCATTCCTCCGATTCCCAAGTTCAATCCTCCCATCAACATACCGGCACAGACCAATGATATGCTGTATAGAAGACAAAGCAAGAGGTTATAACTGAGTGGGTCGTTGCGCGCTATACTGTG
>JAQFYE010007135.1:0-10126 GCA_034694305.1 Protaphorura glebata
TTGTTGTTGACCATAACGTTGTGTACTTTCCATCAAGTACTCATTCACGAAGCCGAGAAATTTCGGAATTTTTAAAATTGTGTGATTGTAATTCAAAATTAATTGAAATTAATTAAAAGAATTGAAAAAGAAGACTTCCTTAAAGAAATTAAATATAATTTCGTTTAATGAAAGGTTTCATCAAAGAAATTTGAACGACGCTTTAAAAATTCGGCAGCCTCGATTAGTTGGCACCAATTTTTAGAAGCGAACGTGATAACTGAGAAATTAAAATGCCTAAGAATTATTTGATTGACTGGTAGAAAATCAATTTCCACGCTGTACATGGACTGTGAATTTCAAATATCCTTGACAACGATCAAAATTACCAAAAATATTCCAAACAAAGGACTCAACTAAAAACCGAGCTAATAAACTCGAAATTGTTTCGAACTCCGGATTTATGTACCAAGTGCCCATCTTTGAATCAAATTAATTATTTGGGCGTTGTTGGGAAGGTGTGAAGCTGAATTGCGGCTGGAAATATGGGAGAATTCACGAGTGAAGCACCAAATAATGCTCTGTAAGTCATACATTTGAAAAAAGTACTGCAAAACCGGGGCGCAGCGTCGCATATAAACTGAGATGTACATTTTTAACTATTTTTAGAAGAATTAGCTCCGCCGGTATTTTAATAATAATAAATTGTTTACACTAGGGGATATGTTCTCGCAATCTGGTTTGGGATCACTGGTTTGGTCATTGTGCTCGTTATTATTGGTGTGATCATCTGCTGTTGTCTCGCTGTCCCAGGATGTTACTTCACACCCGAGGAACGTCAGCGCCGAAGACAACTCCAAGGTCAGTGACCGTATTTTAATTATGACCTTCAAAATTTGTGATCCGCATTTCTATATACGTTGCGCTTGCGCGGATCATTGCTGCGAAATACAAATTGGTCACATAACGCAAGGTGTACCAAAATTTCGTCCACGAAATTCAATGGAAGTGCTCAGTGACCAGAAAGGGTTTTCTAATATTTGTAATTCATTTCACACATAGGTGGCGGAATTGTACCCCCACCTCCAGTCTATGTGGGTCGACCAGGAGGTGCTTACCAACAAGAACAATTTGGAGGTCAACCTATGATGTACAACACCGCCCATCCGTCACAGCGGGAATTCAATCAACCTCCGCCTCAGCCAACAGTCCCCCTCAATGCACCACCTCCTAATCCAACTCAGTCAGCCGTCTAATTCACCTTTGACCTTCAATCTTCCTGGGGTCATCAAAGAATTATCCAAATTACATTTATTTTCACAGGACGAACATAATTTAAATAAACAGAAATAAACGAAAGAAATTTTATAAGACCGACGAGTGTTTGTTTGTTTTGTTTTTATATTTATTAAAGTCCAGGAATAGATATTTTCCTACCTTGATTTCAAAAATTTAAGCGAAATTCTTCTTCTCGTCCGTCTCCCGTCAGATTTCCAAACCGTACTCGACATACAATTGCTGATTGAGCAAGAACGGGAATAAAACTTTGAAATCTTCCAAACATTTTAATGCGATCGGTAGAAGTTCTATTTTCAACAGTCAAATTAATTTAAAAATCGCACTAAATTAATTCGCTGTATGTCAAATACTATCGTAGCGTAATTTTCGCAGAGGCTGGGTAATTTTCCTCGTATGGTGCAATGAAGTTCCGAGGAATAGAACCCCAGACCTTAGCATATTGGTTCAACCGTAAATTTGAACATATTTCAGAAAATTTCTACCTGTGGATTTTTTAATTGTGAGGAAAACTTATGACCGACTTAATAAAATCGGAGAGAATTTGCATGCTATATATACATAATTCGATATTCATTGCGGTTCTAAAGATTTACGTCGCATCAATTTTTCGCTAGATTATGTTCAACTGATCAAATTAATTAGTTTGAATTGGAATTATGAACAATTCTCCACTAGCAACAAAATTGAGAGAAATTGGCACCACTGCTAATTTGATTCTATTAATTACGTGGCAAAATTGCATTAAATGTTCAGTTAATTAGATTGAATGGGAAACTTTTATTTTTCTTCACCGAGCAATCATATATTTCATTTTAAAATTCCAGAAATTATTAAGTCGCGGTGCTCTGGGACTGTCTATCTTGTAGAAATAGATGATAAGCCATCATTTGAGGTAGTTCTGGTATATCTGAACTCAGGATATTTTTTGATTGCCATTAATTTAATTGATTTATAGATGAGAAAAAAAAGAATACGCCAATACAGAATGGATTAAGCGGTGCAAAAAGTAGGCGTCGAATTCAGAACGTAATAATTACAGTACACTTTGCATGGTTGTGGTAGCGGTGGTGGCGAATGGTTAGTGGACTAATTAAATAATACAATTAAAAGGATAACAGACTAATTAAATAATGACAATTAAATGCATAATAGGATGTCATCATTAATTTAATTAGGTACAACTCTAGCTGGTATGACAAGGTAACATACACAACTTTACAAATGGAAATGGAAATATAATTTTGAATTTGACGACGTTTAAATTTTTTTTGCACTTCGTCAAAATAGTTGTTTAATTTCTCGTAACCATGAAAGTTAACATGGGGAAAGGATTTTAAAAAAATGTCGACAATTCTGTGAATAGCACCTATCCCTCGTTAGTATCATAGTACATGCCAGCCTTATTAAAGTCCGTATCTTAATCCCGGCGTACTTGTTATTTGTAATTGTGGTCAGAGTCGCCTGAGAGTGAGATAAATAATCCACACTCATAATTAATTTATCAAAAGGTGTGGTTAACTGGGAACTGCAAAACTATTATTATGTTAGCGCGGTTTCCGTTCCACGATGATATCCACGCTAGGGTAATCCAATTAATTAAATTTTGGATAGCATTGCAAAATCGGCTTGCCTAAAGCTAACACACGTTTTTAATTTACTCAAAGAAGACTTAATAATCCAACTAATTATTTACTTAATTAATGAATTGATCCACATTTAGAATGAACACAATTAACTCACAAATTTGTATCTTTACAATTATTGCAGTCGCACACGCACTGGGTTTTCGACTTGTACTGGGGCAAGGTGAGTAAAATTATTTTCAACAGGCAGAATGGACTCTCATCTTTTATCCTTGGAAACCTCCCAAGTAACACAAATGAATATTTCAACAGGAGTGTCGATTTCGTGCGGGATTTACACGTACGATTGTTTCGTTGAGTATAATGTGACTAAATTGTACCGCAAAACCCGTAAGGTAATATCTAGCACCGATTCAACGACAAATTGGCGGAGTTGGTGTACGTACGATAACGACAATGAAATATAGCTATCAATTTCATAGATAACTCTACGTAACAAAACGTCATCAAAAATATGGTACCGAACTAGTACATATTATTACTTCGAAACACATAACTGATTTCATTGCATCAAAACTGTAAAGATTCAGCACTGGCTGCAAACGCTCCGTTTAATTACAAAGAATCGTCATCGCATATGCGTGCATAATATATGCATATTCGATGTCAAAACATTGCGCGTAGTTAAAACATCGACAGCCAATGCTCCTCACACATCAAAGCTAGAACTGGTAGGGTAATAGACATGCACGAGGACTGGATACACGGAGGTCTCGGGTTCGATTCTAGGTAACGGAGAAAAATGTGTTAAGATGTTCAAGAAAGGTAATGTTAATACACAGGTCCATGGGTCCTGCCATGTGAAGTGGTGGTGCTTTATTTAATTTTTTTATATTGGTACAGTGGAGTATGGATAACGTGTCGAAATAACGGTACCGATTCGTCACTGGAGTGTCATTACTGTTTAGGCACTGGCAAAAGGGCACTTATGATCGTTCACGTCACAACGAATACTATACGATTTCTGTACATATTCAACAGGCCTGTGTTACTTGGGCTGACTTGTTGGGCGCGACTTTTGAAGGGATTTTCCATGCTAATTCGCATTTAAATGGATTTATTTTTATTTTTACATTACAAATTCTTTGAAAGATATGCTAAAACTGAGATGTAGTTATGATTAGACGTATTATTATTACACAAAAATAAAAGAAATAATTGTGCGGCCAGGAGGAATCGAATCCGTGCCAGCCACGTGTATTGATTTGCGCATTGAGAGAAGATCAGAATCTATACGACATAATCGTGTGTTAATGTTGTTCACTACTGGGGTTCGATTTCTTGGACCTGCATTGACTGCGTACCTTTTCTCAGCTAATTTTCCTAATTCTCATACGAATTTTAGGAAATGAAGTGATTCAGGCATCCGCTGATGGAAGATGTCCATATGGGCAACAAATCTGCAACAACCGATGGTGCTACGATCCGAGGACACACAATTGCGATGGACGGATTCCATGCCTAAATGGAGAAGAAAGATGCGGGAATGCTTGTTACAATCCAAGTCGTCAAAAATGTACAGGTCATGGTGGAGACGGAATGTTGTGTGGATTATTCGAGGACAGTTGTGGCGGCCAATGTTACAACCCGAAAGCTGTAACCGGAGAATGCGTGGACAATGTTGCGTTTTGTCCACATGGAAATCAAGTTTGTGGAACGGCGGGAGCGTGCTACGACCCGGCGACTAAACAATGCGCCGGTTACGGAGTTATCTGCGAATTAGGACAGGAAGGATGCGGTTTTCAATGTTATGATCCAAAAGTGGAGTCCAGGATTTGTGTTGGCGAAATCTTGTGCCCTTCGGGTCAGAAAGCGTGTGGGAAGGAATGCTATACTCCATGGCATGGGTATTGTAATCATCAATCTTCTGGGACTGTTGCTTGCAATTATGGATATCTCCTTTGTCGTATGAAGGGATTGTTATAATTAAGAATTTTTTTCAGAGAATTTCATTTCGGATTCACACAGTTTTTAGAATTTTTTCACAAATCATTTGTACAACAGAATGATAACTTTTCGACAAATATTAACCTTAATTTAAGTTTCTAGCATTGAAATTTTATTCATGTATCAATGTGTATTACAATTCTGTTAATTATTATGGTTCGTATTCGTATAAATAAAATTATTTCGTAAATTCTATAGACTGATCTTTCGCCCTTGAAAACGTGCTATTTCGGGCGTAACTTTTGAACTAATTTTCCATGCTGATTCGTATTTAAATGGCACAATTGAATTCTTACATTAAAAATTCTTTGAAACAAATATTTTGTCGTAATACTAGTCCAGATTAACTAATCGTAAGAGTGTCATTATTACTAGAAACATTGGAACAAAAATTGTGCGCCCAGGAAGAATCGAACCCGTGCCAGTCGCTAGTCATATGTGTCGATTTGCGCAGTGAGAAAATACCAGAGTCCATAACCTCCTTACTGACGAGTGGACTTTTCAATTTGGGACCGAAAACTCTCCTAAACAGGGGAGAAGTTGCTTTAAATAATATTCTTTGAATTATTTATGCTGGTGGTGTAGGATAGGAGTCGGCATCGAATATTTACGACGCCGTGGTCCATGGTGTCTAAATTTGTATAGTAGTGGAATTTGGCGCCTACGACACGTACTAAATCAACTGGATAAACTATGGCTGCCTTTCTTTAAAAGATTTTTGCGTTTGCCTGTAGGATCACCTGGTTATTTCATTAGACGACAAAATGGTGGCAATCATACCAAACATATTGTACTTAGTCTTACACTAATACGTTTGTTATAACAAGAGATTTCGATTGGCATTTAATTCTCAGAGTAAGTCTAAGTTTATAACAAAACCAAAATTATTACTTTTCACTAAATTAATTCATCCTGAAATATTCATTATGCTATCGAAAACTACCCTTCTCAAATGACGTGCTAATGTCCGAATTGAATACAGGCTGTCGGGTGAGAACGACACGGTGGTTCATAACTCATACACCTTTAAATTAGATTGCTATTCAACTGACAAAAAATTCTTACCATGTACAAATGCGATCAAATGATGATGGAAGTGATCAAATTAACAAATTTAGATTTGATTGAAAATTACATAATATTGTAATATGATATACATAAAAATAATTAGATTTCCAATACATAGAGTACCACATTTTAACCTGCAACACAAAACCCTCTATAGATATTTTCTGGTTATTATTATGAACCACCGTGTACATGAATTTTAATAAAAACTCGGAATTTCATTAACATGGGCATATTCAACGTTTGTTCCTATGGAATTAAGTACACAGGAAGTGAAGTTATCCCTGGGTTGACCAAATTTTGAATATATTGCGAAGGATTACATACATTTGAATTGAGTTTCAAACACTCGGAAAATATAAAATAGTTTTTCCCTGAGACAGGAAAATACAAGTGAGGGCACCCGCGAAAAGATAACGATATCAAATAAGCCCACACTCAAAATTCTGCCATAAGTCGTTTGAAAGATTGTCGGTCTTAATTAAATTGTTGCACATTTAAGAATTCCGGAGTTCTCTGATAACTGATGTATGTAAGTTGTTTTACATGTTACGTACTTCTGTACGTGTACTTCGACATATTTTGTTTCATATTTTGCCAGGAACACAACACTTTACCCTGGGTTGGGCAATGAATTCTGATATCAGATATTCGAGTCTAATCATGGCGTATGCCATATTTTACTCCTTGTCCTTATCACACGTTTTGTGCAATTTTAGGGACGATTTTGTCACTCATTGCTACACAAACGCGCCAATTATAACAGGAAATATTGACTGCAATCTCATTTTCAGGGTAAGTCTAAGTTTAACAGTTTTCTTACTATTAAATATTTAACAACCCTTTACAGGTTCTCACGGACTGACAATATACCACATTTCCACATTTGGCAGTTGCTGTGGCGATATGCATGCGGTAAATTTAACTCTAGGTTAACTCAATTTTTTTTTCAAAATATATTTCAAACATTTCAATTAAAACACTACCAGAATTCAAGCCAAAGTAGTGAATCGAGTAGAATTAGAAAAAACAAAACTTTTTACATTTAAGTCATGTTCCATCGTTGAACCGGATGTGAAAAGTTAGTTACCGTCATTGTAAGGAAGAGTCAAGCACCTTTCAAATATGTATACTGAATTTTAAGCCAATCCACCAAGTAACAAAGATTGATGTATAAAATAACGAAATGCTTCAAGATATCTGAGTCTATTCACCTCTCGAAATGATCTCAAAGCGGTCAGCCAAGATCCTCTACGCCGTATATTTCTTCTGCGCCTACATCTTCTTGATTTCCCCAGTACAATTAGAGAGACGTGGAGAGGGATATATACTTCAAATTTGCCGGCGAAAGGAGCGACGCTTCAAAATCGTTATCGAATGGAAAATCTGGTCCAGGATTTGGACTGGGATCATATGCATTTCGTATCTTATTTTCTTACCAAAATTACCAGTTTGGGAGCAACTTGGCATTGGGATGACAGCTGTCATCCTAATCTTCATGGCGTTGATTCTTCACGCGTTCAAGAAGAATTACAGAAAATTATTTGTTCTTTACAATGAAATTCTCACATTCCAAGTCACTCTTGCAAAATTCTTTGAAAGACCAGTGCTGGCCAAGAAGGATGGATTGGAGACCTACTACAGTATCATCATCTGTCTATACTGTCAAGGCTTTGTTTTCTTCCCGGCATTCTTTTATTATCTCCTCACACAGCTGAAGCCAGTCACATTTGATTGCACAATGCGAATTTTCAGCTTTCTGATTTCACGTCAGCAAGGAATGTTTTTCTTCATTTTATTCGGAAGCTACTTTGGACTTACAACTTGCCTGATGCTCGCAGCACCAATCATGCTCGTTGGATATCCCAAAATTACCAACGCCTGGCTGAAAATACATACCTGGTGAGATTATAGTGTTTCACGCATCTTCGTTTTCAAATTAAATTTCATTTGGACTCAAAAATTTAACGGAAAATTTGAAAATAGCCAAATCGATGTACAAAGTGGCTAAGAACTATAAAAATAAATAATTTATAGATCTTTTAATAATTGCCCCAATAAGATTGCTTTATTATGCGTAACCTTTGCCACCCAGGCCAGTCGGACAAATTGTGGGATATGCATTTTTTGCACGGTACTTTGTCAGAAAGGTGAGAAAGATATTCTCATTTTTGAAAAATCCGCCGATGCTATCTTTTTTGCAATATTTCTGCGTATCTTTTTTGTTTGGTCGGTGTCGAGAATATCGATCTTTCGCTGGCATTTTTCTTCTAGGAAGAAATTTAAAGAATACTCTGCCAGCCAATCATTGGTGGAACAACTCCGTAAAAGGAGTCAGAAATGACCACTTTAATTTATTTATAGGATACCTGAAGGAAGTGCTGTGAAGAAATTCAAAGTTGTGGCACTATACCGTGCGCAACAGATCATGCATGCATGGTGTGACGACTACTTCTCCTTGGTTACTCCATACTGTCTGGTTGTTTTGGGCGGTTGCTATGTGTCAATGATCGTAGCTATAATCTTGCTGCACGACATACTTGGTTCAATGATATCACTCATAGCATTTCAGACAGTTCTTGTCGTCGCAATCGTTCTAAAATTGGGATGTACACTTTTGGCAGCAACTCCAACGGCTTACCGTATATTCCCGGAATCTCTCAAAGAAGCAGATCACCAATTTGGCGTTGCATTCTTTCGATCTTGCCGTCAGTGTTACTATCATGTCGGAATATTCGGACCAGTCGGAGATGACTCGTTCTTAACAGTGATGAACGGCATCATCGTCGCGCGTGTCATGGAAATGCTTGTGTACTTCAGAGAAGCTTAATATCTGTCCAAAAATAATAGAGCCTTCTGACGCCACAAACATATCTAGCTGTTGATTGTAACATTTTTGTTTATTGACCTCGGGTGTTGCAAAATATTTGAGTCAGACCCAACGAAGCACATTAGTAAACAAAATTTACGATAGGGAACACCCTATTCCCTAATTCTCTGCAAATTCGCATGACTACCATATGAGTGTCAATTTGTCGGTGACATCAGAAGGCTCTATTATTTTTGGACAGACATTAACACTGGTATGACGTTTAATCCACCCGTCACTTTTAAAGATACCTTACGGACGTACGTAAAATCAGGTTATATAATGTGTTGGTAAATCCAAGTGAATTAAAGATTTGATGATAATATGAATTGTTTTTTAGTACAAATTATGTCCAATTCTCCCCATTTTGTGAGCCTGCATAAAAGCATTTGTTTAAAATATAATAATTATCAATCTAAGTAAAATCTTAAGAATTATCTTACGAACGTGTTGGATGGACTTGACTTTTGAATTTATCTGTATAATAATCGCACAATACTGACTGGCCAGCTTCCCAATCTGCGGATGGATTTCCAAATACTTTTTCCTTCTCCAGCATATCTCGTGAAGGTGTTCCATTGCCTTTTCTATTTTACATTCAGGGTCCTTCCACTTAAATTAAAATTATTACATCAAAGTTCAAACACAAACTATTCAGTCGCTCTCGCTCATTCAAAATTTGCAGGTGTTGCCGCAGATTCAAAAATTGCACAGTTTAGGGAATACGAACTGAATTAATGTATTTTGATATGTTCGAATTGGCAGTGGCTGTCGGGAGGTCACATGAGGCAATTGTCGATTACGCGCGTGTTCCAATTTTTTCCATTAATCATCATACATTTATTTGTATTTCCTAACTCTGGAAATCATGTTCAAATAATGTTACTACTGTCTGTTCAAATACAATAGAGCTCTGCTAAGGGAAAATAGTTTGTTTACTTCTTCGTAAGCCGTGTATATTTTGCCATCAATTTTAACATGGTTTTCGTGGAATTGTCCGTAGCTATGGAATTTTCAGAGCTCTATTGTATTTGAATAGACAGTAATTATCTGTTACTCGGTGCAAGTGTTTATTATGTCCTTGTGTATATCGACTTATATATTGTGTTTCTGAATAAACCAAAGCAGTTGTTAAGACGATATTTGATTGCAACATCAAAGATTCTGTGTACTCCCTCCCTAATCGCCTGTACAACTTTACATTTCTGTGACCAATTTGAGCTTAATCCGCTTATTAGCTTAACCCCCCCTCACCGATTTCGACAAACTATGGCTTGTTGGAAAGGTAATGGCGTAGGGATCATGGGGAAAATATGTATTA
>JAQFYE010007136.1:0-10126 GCA_034694305.1 Protaphorura glebata
CATCAAATCGGGAGTTGCCCCAAAAAAAAGCAAGATGTACATTTAGAGACGTTATAGCATATGCACAGTGTCTAATGTCCATTTCAAGTCGGGACAGCACCCAGTAATTTTAACAAAAAGATAGTCCTGAATAGTGCTAATTTAACTTTGTTACAAATCTTGTGAGATCTCGATTTGCGATTTCCAGGATTAATAGCTTAGATTCTAAATTAAATAGGTCTACAAAATGAACTCGTTATTACATCTTTTGGCAACTCCAAAGTGGTAGTTGTATGGCAAGTTTATGAACCACCCCGTATTTGTTTTTGTTTTGACACCTTGTTATCTATCTAATCGTGCTGTTAAAATAACTACAGACTTCGGAAGCGTGGACTCGTGGACATACACACATTCGTACTCGTACGTACATCCAAAAGGTCCATGTCCTTCATTTCAGCAAAATTATGCGTCATAAAATGTTTATGTCATCATCAAGTCTGCTTTTAATTTTACTTGCCCGTGGGGAAAATTTTGACCCTGACCGGGGAATACGACATTTCTTTTAAAAAAAAAACTAGATGGATACGAAACACAACACGTAGTATGGTTTATATTTCTTAATTTGATATTATTCTACTTTAGATCACGATTTAGATTATTCTCAGATGGTACATTTTTACATAATATTAACATTAAAAATTGAATTCCTACTCTACACAAACAGCTTATTTTATTTAGAATGCGCATTGCATGACGCATGCAATATTCACTACCAAAAGGAAAGTCATTTTTTCAGACTGCAAACTCAGATGATTCATGTAAACACTACGCAATTTGGAATTTGTGAAAATATTTTTTAAATTGTACGATTTCTGACTCATATATGGAGAAGTTGACAATTAATTTAACCACTCATGGACTCATGTTTGAGTGACAATTCTTGGACATGTTACATGTTCAATTGATTTCTGATTCCAGTTCAGAATTCTAGAAAAAGTTTACCTTCATTTCGTAGTCCAAAGGTTTTGCGGAGAACTGCTACGGCGGAAGGATATCGGATAGTTACCACGATATTTATGAGTATTTTTTAAATCAATTGTCTGACTTCAAAGTTGCATCCTTGGTTTACAATTTCTGGTAAAATCTCGACTTTAACGGACAAGTTACTACTTCCCAAAATTTTTTGCTTTGTCGATCTTATCGTTCTGTATTCGATTGTACCTACTTTGAATTGTTCCTTAACATGGATGTACTATTAGCAAATTCGGTCTAGTTATTTCTTCCGATCTCATTTATTAATGGAATCGGAAAACGCAGTTGCATTGTGCTCTCTCGTCAATGGTTATGACATTTTTGCGTTGGAATAGGTTGGGTGGGCCAAATTCGGTTATCTTTTGGAAGTGTGCGTGCGTGTTTGCCGTGGACTATCCTAATCCAGAACGGCCACAGCTGAGTACAATTTTCGCTCGATATCCATTCGAGTGTTCGTTCCTTCTTCTCCTGTGCAAAAACTTAACGTAGAAGAGGAAAGTTCAAAACCAGCACTCCTGCACTCTTCAGCAAAATCGATATATAGTTCAGCTCACTCACTTTCTAGCTTCAGGGTTCTAGGAAACCGCGTCTTTCATCCAATATTTCACCCCTCCCAACCCAATTTCCCCAAAAAAGTAATAATGGCAACTTAAACATTCATGTTTTACAAAAGTCATGCCAAAAATTGTGACTTTAGACAGTTTAATACCTCTAAACATTACGAATGAAGCACAAAGATTTTCAAAAATTGGTTTCGTAACAAAAACTCCGTAGGGAAGATCATTATATTATATCGAAGATACATATACTCCACCCACCGTCCGGCAATGTCCAGGCACGCACATTTCTGAGAAAATTGGCTTTAATTTTGCCCACCACAAAGGACACACCTAGTAATCACTAATACTTTAACGAAACCTTTTTTGTGGCACTGATGTAATAAACGATATCTGTCAGAGGGATCGAACCATAAACATTGCGAGGCAATGAGGGATTCATACACTAGCATACTGACTGGAAGAGCAAAACCGGTATTTAGGCTTTACTTCTGAAAAGATACATAAATCAAAAA
This sequence comes from Protaphorura glebata, assembly GCA_034694305.1. Taxonomy (NCBI): domain Eukaryota; kingdom Metazoa; phylum Arthropoda; class Collembola; order Poduromorpha; family Onychiuridae; genus Protaphorura; species Protaphorura glebata. The sequence goes on from JAQFYE010007136.1 coordinate 2,084, forward strand.
TTCACATTTACCAAAATTGGAATTGAAACCGCTGTTTTGCTGAAGGAATTCCACGAGTAAAGGAGTCAAAGTTATCATTACGAAAGAAATTCCAACGGTGCGCTAAAATCGTTTTAGCATAAACTAAAAAGGATAGAGAGTATATCTGAGGAATTTCACACTCAAAAGGAATAACATCCTTCTCGAATGTTCAGCCTTCAAATTTAAAAAAAAACATTCTAACACTTTAAACGAATTATTATAGTGAAGCCCAACTCCTAAGTTTATTGTATGGAAGCCATAAATATTCCGTTTGCACGAGAATCTTCTCAACCCGATGTTTGAAAAGAAAGAAAGCTTAGAATTTATTTTTCTAGAGAATAACTGTGATAGTAGTTAGGAAATTGGAAAATGTTTGATGTCAATTCCTCTGAATAGAGAGAAATTGAATGCAGAATCCAGAATCTACGAATGCATGTTTTCTTTTGAATTTCGGAAGCTGAAGTCGAAGTAAACATGCAAGTTGAATCGATCATATAATGGATGCAAATATGGAAGTGACAGTCTGCATGCGTCGTTACGTTTTAGTTCTGAGCACCTTTGCCAAAGTTGACAAACAGTATGGATGATGAAACGGAATTAAATTATTTGCGTTTGCTTAACTTTGGCTTTCTGAGTTGTGGGTTGCTGTGACCCTGCCCTGCCCACCTGAGTCATGGCCTTATAACTTCAAAGGTTTTCCTTTTGACATTGAAATTTATTATGAATCGGTTCAGTTAGAGGATCGATATGACAAGGCATTACTTGTCACATCTTGTAATTTCTACACTTCTCCTCTCATTTCCAAAAATAATAATATTCCAACCGAAATTAAACACAATATTGTCAGAAAGCCGCAGGTAGGGAAGGTGTTTGCAAGAAATCCTCTTGGGGGATTTGCGTGGAAGGTAAACGTAATTGCGACTATACTCAAAACAGTTTCACTAGTTAGCCTAATGGTTATAGGTGCAGGAATATATTGAGTTATATTGTGACAGCTCAGAACAGAACTACATCCATTCATTATATTATTTACTATCTGATTACTGGCTGTCTGAAACTGATAATTTTGAGAAGATTTAAAATAATTATTCAAAATCTTGTGTTGTAAAACTTTGTAGGGGCCGAAAGGAATCACAATACTTGAAAGATGTTGGAGAAAAAGGGAAGGTGTCCACCATCATTAGAGAGTACCTCGGATGCCGTAAACTCAGAGGTCAAAGATCAAGACCATTCAACCTCTGAGGTTGACCATCCCTACAAAATATCACTAGAAGACTCCGACAGCACTCATCCCTCGTCTGTAAGAACCATGCATGCAGAACCTGGAGTTGATCACACAGAACATTCGTCGGATGGTGGGACCAGTAGTTCAGCCAGTACTTTATCAACTTCATCAGTTGGTCGACGAAGTAAAAGTCGGGACTCTCGACATTCCTCAGAAGAAGTCATTGGAGAAGAAGATTCTGACGAAGTTGAGCTCAGTGACGACAATAGATGTTCCGCTGTCCTTGAACCCCCAGGTTTTTCGATAAACAAAAGACGCGAGTCCACTGATGATGGTAAAAAATATATGAAGGATGAAAACATTCCTGGACATCCTGGAACAGTTGCTACTTCATCAGATGTCGACTCGGCCTTCGAAGATCAACCTCTTGTTGGACGTGGGCACAGAAATAAAAAAAGGGTCAAACAAAGAAAATCAACCAGGGGGTCCACGAAATCTAAGAGAATAGAAAAACCAGTCCCAGTCATACTTGAACCGAGCCCCCTTATACCAACGGTCTTTAATGATGACCACGTCGAAGATGCATTTCCACTCCTCACTTATGACTATGACAGGGACAAGAATAACCCTGAAATTGAGTTCTTTAACTTCGAGGTGTCACCGATTCAGGTGAGATGCAAATTCATTTATAATTTCCGAAACAAGTCGAATGATCATGTCTGTAGACGTTTGTCCGCATAAATTGCTCAATTTAATAATGCGAAGGCGGTAGCACTGGTCTAAAACGTCTGCCTCAAGTTTGGTAATAATTGAAATCCTGTACGTAAATTCTATTTCTTCTCACGAGGAACGGACGCACAGTCAAATTGTACGACAATTATTTGGTAGACCTATCACTTATATGAAATGCTGATGTGAATATGTGCTTAGCTCAGCCTGTATATGTTCAATAATCCGGTGGTTAAATTTTGTCTGAAACCGGATAAAAATAAAGACTGTATAGCTTAGGCAATCTGATTGGAGGAGTAATTTTAAGTCATTCAGGTACGTACATTGGAATCAAAACATTAAATATCAATCGATTCCCGGTTTCCCAGCTTTAGTCATTGCAATACTACTGTAATGGTTTGCAACTAGTGCTAGTGTTAAAACACCACGTTTAAGACCAACCGATCAGCCAAGCCAAGCCAAACCAGACTTACAAATTGAGGTAATCTTATTTACGGAAATAGGACCGTCGAACGAAGGTTTAGTGTGAAGTGTGTATACACTCGCAAAGTCTCTTGAGCAAAAGGTTTAATTTCAGCATCAAGGTATGTGATGTTAGTGTATTGCGACTTTGCGACCAGAACTAGTGCACATGTTTCTCCGGAAATAACATTTTCACAAAACGCTATGATGACTCTATCTCCGTGACCCAAATTCCTGGAGTTTCAACAAGCAAAATCCCGTAATAATTTAAGTTAATACCGGAAAAGTTCATGAATTTATTAAAGGATGAAGTGCACGATTTTGAAATTCTAATCATGCATTAGTTTCTTAATTTACACACTGACTTCCTGTAAGGAATCACACTTCTATTATGAGCACCTAATTTATTTTATTGCAGGTGTCATAAATTATCTTCCATTAATTGTCATTATCAATATAATTTCAATGCGGTCAAAGCTTTCCAACCGTAATTCAATTTCAATTGAGGTACCGAAATGGAACATTTTTACGACTTGACCTGTAAAAACCTTGAACTTCAATATAGTTGTGTCTCGTCCTTCATTGGAACATTCATTTGGAATTCGTACATGCATATGACAAATAGTAATGACCAGTACTTTATCGGATGTTGTCTATGAATAAATTTGAATTTGAATTTGAATAGTTGATTATGTTTCTTCGGTCCAAACATACAAAATCCAAAACTCAGACGTCATCATAATTAATATTTGTATATTCAACTAGTTTCTAATTTAAATATATCGCATCGGCATGGAATAATACAGTAGTGGTTAGCACTTTTCGGTCGTACGATCCGCCACGTAATGTTCCGGTCAAGTGCAGAAGATATAATAATAGACTATGCAACTCTCAGCATATACTAATTGTACATGTCCTGATTGTGTCTTGTCTCATTAAGACTCATTCAAATAATTAACCGAGAGGATAAAACTGGGAAGATAAATGTACGGCACTACCGTATTTGCCGGATCTTAACTGAACCCATCCATCTTCTGAAGGTCGCCCGTCATGAGAAACCGTTTTTTCTTCTTTAAACACAAGTAGAACAGACGAGCGTAGCATTGACATTGGTATGGAACAAATTGCTGCAATCTTTTCTATTCCCCGAGGTTTTTCTATATAGACACGATAAATCCACCAATAATTCTACCCATTCTCCACATAATGTTCTTCAGTATCCGATTTCTCGACTCAGCACATTCCGCATCCCACAGTAATTGATATTCTGGATTCTAAATGACACTACTTCTCCAACGGAATTGGGTAGTAGTGGGCGAAATGCTCGAAACTATAGACAATTACATCGCTATCAACGTTTGTGTAGGTCATAAACCGAGGAATTGTCAAGTCAGAGTACGCTCAATTCATAGCACGTCTTTTATAGTTATCGTTCTTAGTCTTTCCTTATCATATTCAAAATAACATCTAATATGAATAAAACTATCACGATTTTTAATAAGTTCAACTTTCGACTTTTTTATGCTTGGAAGTTTCTCAAAACATTGCTAATTATTTTGTCGGAATAAGAACCACGAATCCTAACAGCTAATACGAATTAAATGTCGCCCCAAGGTTAAAGCATTAGCAAATTACGAACACGTGAATTAAATCCTCAGAAATTGGAATGGAAATTTTTGAGGAAGACTGACTGATATTTGTTTTGGCAAATATACCATTCAGCAAAACACCCTCGACCTGGAATCTCACCAATGAAGTCAAACATGTGACAAATCCGTTGCCCGACAGCAGTCTGACACTTTACCTTTTCTAGCTTTACACTATGTTCATCCATTTTATTAAGATTGTATTGAGGTATTGAGATTATTTCGGTGTGTAAGTATAGTTGTTCATGAAATCATTTTATCATCATATGTTGAAAGGCTGAGACGCCTTTGACGTCAACACCATGCATAGAACAAAATTAATTTAATTATACTGCATGAAACAACATTCCACGATATCGTCATTTTATTCATCACTCGATCCGAAATAATGAATTCATGGAATCCATTCTTTAGGGTTCTCAGCTAATTATGGATGAAGGCCCAGGTCAAATGATACTGTACGAGCCTCCTCTACTGGAAGATGATGACGGGAGGGTCATGGACCACGAAGGGAATCCATTGGACGTGAAACTTGAGAATGGCATTGACAAGTTGTTGGACAGATCGGAGGGTGGATTGGACGTGGTTGATCCGAATCAACCTCACGAACTTTTATTCCTCTCACATTTGGAGGACAAAGGAATTGATGAAGGAAATCCGCCGCTTCCACTCACATCTACAGAAATCTCGAATCATCTTGAAGAAATTCGCCAACATCAGTCTAATCAAACCAACGGCGATGGCATTCAGAGTAAGACCACTTCTAAGTTTTTCAATCACTCTCATACTATTTAGGACTTCCCTCTTGGGAATTCCCATCGCATTCTACTTACTTTCAAAGCTATAATCTTCTGAAGCTCTCTTCAGAGTGAGTGCTTCACTTTTCTAAGCATAGGCAGGAGTCAGGACAGTTATTAATTAAAACCTAGTCCCTTCCACTTACGTCTCTCAAAGACTTTGTGACCTTGAACAAACCAGTTCTTCAATGTCTAATATCATTATAGTACAGGGTGAGCCATAATTAACCGGAAAAGCTCAAAGGGAAGCTATTGACTAGGGGATTCGGCTTTTCCTTCGGACAATTCAATCAATCATACGATCCACCCACGCTGTGATCATGTATGTAGTTCATTCGTGTATCTTTTGTGAATCGAATCTACAAAGCAGTACATTTATTAGAGGTCACTTCGTCAGTAGGGTTATTCTACAATATAACTTGCTCAGAATCAATATTTTACTAGGAGTCTTCTAAAATCCTGCTCTCTCAAATCGTTAGAGCATCTGCATCAGTCGGGTGTAGCACAATGGTAATCATAACATAGTTGGGGCTGTAACGGGTTCGATTCCCAGAATATGGATGGTTTGGCTCACTGTTTTGTAGAGGTTCTTATCCATCTGATATTTTTCTACTAACTACAAGGGTGACACTCCAAGGACGGAATAAGAGCTTGTAAACACTAACTTAAGAAAATTCCTTGCCAGTTTGACCATTCCTTACAGTGTATGCCAATTTATGATATTTAATTTGACGGTCCTCAATGCAATCATCGTTTTCGTAAGTAGGCTTCCTAGTAGACTTACTTAAAAGTCGCTTTAAGTACATTGAAGTGCCACGGACACATTTATGTTATCATTGCATCATTATATTGATATTCGGAGCCCGCCATATTTATCACAATTTGCGAACCAACAGCTTTTCTTCTTCAGATATACTTCTAATTAACCAAATATCTGTATGCGTCAAGAACGTACCTTACGTACGTACATCTTAAAGTTAAGCTCCAGCTGAGTGTAAGGAAAAAAAGTTATTCTAAGAACTACTTCCCCAAATCCTAGCCAACATGGCTCCTCTGACATAGCAGACACAAACATGCAATCGACTTGCAATTTCAGAGCCGAAACTAAATTATGAACTCCAAACTAACGGTTAAACAATTTAAGACGTTTATGCTTGCAGTCGTACCTTATTTTTCTAATAAAGTCAGATTTCTATAAATAAATTCTAACGAACGGCATTCTGCCTCTCGTTTCGTTTAACAGTTTCAGGCTTCTAATACGAAAGTTCATGAACGGACAAGTTACAAGCTATTTCAGTTTCACGAGTCATTACTACATGAAATGACAGATTCGTAATTAGATTCTGAAGGAAGAAATTCTTCTGGAATTTTTTTAGATCAGGTTTAAAACGTTCAGTGTTAGTTCTTTCAAACTTTTCGCACATGAATAGTAAAGCATTACAGGCAAATAAACTTATTTTATAATTCCTCATTACGAGCTACACATTAGGACTTTTATGCCGATATATTCCTATAGAAAATAATCATGTGCATTAATATTGGGATGAACGTCCTGTTGGGTCTAAATAGTGATACTAGCAGTTTGGAATTACCAAAATCATGTTCTTAACGTTCCTTCACTTCGTGTTTCTTCGTCATAAAATCAAATGTCTGAGTGGTAAAATGCTATAAAATGGTTGCATGTCACTCACTCAATGTCTACCGTCTCACCAATTTTATACGCTGGTGTGAACTTAACTTATTTTGCCCCTTACTGTGAATCATCAAAGTTAGTCAAGTCAAGTGTTATGTTCTGATCACGTGACAGAAGTCGTGAAACCCTAACGCTCCAGTAAGCAAGAATCTGTTAACAAAGAACGAAAGTTGGCGTTTTCTAATTTCAGAGAACTGATGTGAGTCATTATTTTTTGCACAAGCTACCAGGACAGGATTTGGTGATCCTTTGTGCACTATTACGCTGAATTGTCTGAAACGATGTCCCATTTTGGCAATGTAAGATTACGTAAACCGTGAAACGCAGGATTAGGGGATCGGTTTACAGAACAAATACAAAATATGTCTACATTTGGAGATTTGAAGCGAATATTATGTAGAATCTAGTGTATAAGGATGGCGAAACATGGCAATTGTGAAGATTGTCATTTTCTCGGCATTGAAGCATCAACCAGTGAAAACTGATACTAATTATTTTTCGAGACAGATATCCTCGGGTTAGAAAGTTCTCTTTTCATCTGAATTTGAAATAAAGGGATATTTCCAGAAAGTAAGATTATCGTCAGTCGAAATGAACAGGATCCTTTGAGGTATTATTTGATATCTTCACCAATTGTCACATTTCGTGGAAATATTTCCCAACATTCTAAGTTTTAGAGTTACTTTATATACCACATAAAGGCGCCGATGTCATCATTTCATTGCATTGTGTAAAATATTGTGACTGAAATATACTTGGATTTAGTCTTAGGAATCAGCAGTTTTGTAAGCGTCCTCATTAATTGAAACCCAGGTGTACTATAAATTAAATTTATTTTGTCCTAATCCTGAGTGCTCGTCGTACGAAGTAGCGGACAAATTCTTCGTAATATAATTAACGAAACGGGACGAAAGATAAGGGGATTGGGATTTTCGGAAGGCGAGTTTGAGTTAGAGTTAGACTTCTTTTCATTCCTTGGAAATTGAAAAGACTCTGCTTTCAACGATATCCAATTAGTGAAAGTTCCACCTGAAATGAAATCTAGTACGAACATTTATACATATGTTGTAGTCCATCCATATTCTCAGCACGTTCTTTCTCTTTTTGCTGATTAAACCAATTTGTTTCACTGTAAAAGACCTATATAATTACAACCCTATTCAATAAACCAACGCATGGAAAACCGACAAAGTTTTGAACGAAAATTTTAGCACACCACACTAATAGAACCACGAAGATCAGAAGCTGAAACAGAATTTATGTATTGGTAGGCCTAAAATGTATTAAGTAGTTTCAGCATCGCACACGTGCTTGTGTTAATTGATATTGATGTTGAATTTTCAGTGTATACTTTTTGTACCTTGCAGTACAAAACGCCGGCTCCTATCAAAAATCTACGGTGTCACATGATGTATGCATTATGCAATGGAATGTATAAATACATAAGACACTGATTTTATGAAGCCAAGT
>JAQFYE010007137.1:0-10125 GCA_034694305.1 Protaphorura glebata
CTAATAAACGCATTCCTGGACAGGAATGTAAGACACAGAATACAATGCACAGGATGTAATACTAAATTCCTAGACAAAATCCAAGTCAAAAATGAATTAATATTTGAGACACATGTCTCCACTGAACCAAATAATATTCAAATGATTTACGATGATTAAATTGATGAAAACGGCTGGAAATCCAAGAATTCACGAACAATTGGGTTTTATTATCTAACTGTTCTGATGACCCAAATCACCTCCTTGTGTAATGTCATGTAAGTACTTCTATTTTGGATGATCCGTCACAACACATGAGTTCATTCTGTCATTTTGCAATGTCAAGAAATTCATGAACAATATTTTAAATTTATATTGGACTTTAGTATTTAATGTGAAAATTAGGAATACTTCCACAACTCAATAGTGATGGGTTGGGTGATGATCAGTTGGTGTACAGACCCAGGACATTTGAATTACGGGTAGTGAAAGGCCGTATCTCCGTTCACAGAAGTTATAGAGTAGGAATTCACTTGATGAAATGACGTCACCATCTACCACTCACCACACTAGCCTACATGAATCAACCCCAGCTACATTGGTGTAATAAGTGAACTGCACGAAATATTTTCAGATTTCGGCCAACTAATTCATTGACATTTATGATAACAATAGCTAGTTAGCACACATTTTTCCTTCAATAAATTGCTTGGTCTTTTTAGCATTACGACAATTGAAACTTTCTGCTTTCCTCTTCGTTCCGGTCCCCACTTTAGACTTAGCCGAGTTCAGAAAATGAACTCTAATTCTTAAACGTACTTTTACAAACTCCTTAATTATTACGTTGGTTGTCATTTTGTCTCGGTTTGAGTATATCTTCGACATGTCGTGTAATATTACTGACGTTTCTGAGGGTAGCACTCGTGAAGTGTTGAACTCCGAATCCATTTCAAGGGGATTTACTTCATTTTGAAATTCAATGGGAAGGCTGTTAGTGTCAAGAATTTTGGTAGGCTCATCCGCATTTTTCTCTGTAACATAATTGAAGAGTTTGGAGCTGACGTAATATGAATCGACTTCTTCCGTTTGCTGAACATTTGATCCGACAATTTTCATTTTACTTTTTAACTCAGCGGTTGTGGGATTGTCATTGGTTCTTCCAAGTGATGCAATTATAGAAAATAAACGCTCCAGTGGATCTTGAGTTAGCTGTCTAGTAATCACGTATAGGTCACGTCACATCTAAAATATTAAATGAATGAGAATATATAAGTTCAATAATTAAAAAATCATAACGTAGATTCCAAAAAATTCTTAAAACTCGTTAGTTAATGTTTTTGAATTATACCATAATATGAATTAGTGCGACAAAATAGACGGTTAGTATATTAACCATTTGACCAATTCGATCCGTTGCTGAAAAGGAGTAAGCAGTGGGTGCTTCTCCTCGATTGTGTTGGATACTAAGCGTGTACGTACTGTAAATTAAATTCACAGTGATGAGAACTCACACATATATTTCAATATTTACTCATAATATAATAGGTATTCGGAATAATGTAGCCGGTTAGTATATTTTATTTATCTGGTCAGAAATATCAGTCTGCACTATCGTCAATATTCGGACCGAATTCTTGAATCCACTCTATTTTCTAGTTTGGTATCAGAGCGGTAAAAAATACGCTGGTTTGTTTGTTCCGACTACCCGTGGTCTGCAAGCCTGAAGTGGAAGTTTGATTGTTGGAACCACCGTCGACTTCAAGATTTTTCTCTCCTTCACCTTCAAGACCCGGCTGACCTTGTCCACTTCGTACCAGTCATCATCAAAATGTGCGGAGCAAATTGATCCATTTCTCCAGTTGAATTTTTCTTTTGCACCGCTCTAGCCATATTTTTCAAACTCCTTCTTCTTTGGAAACTTGTGTACCGACTCCACTGAGTATTTTTACACAATTCAACTGCACAGGATGGCATTTTTGGTCTGATAGTTATATTGAGGCTAATTAACTTAAATTAAAATAAGAAATGTTACGAGAACATGACCGGTCAGAATTTTGGAACTAAGTGGAAACTGTAGTAATCCCACGACGGGACAGGAGAGTGGTAGATGGTCACGTCATTCGCGCCACAATTTCAATTCAAACGTACCGGGAAACACCTCTTTGAGTCGTGTCACTACCCGTAATTCAAATGTCCTGGTACAAACCTGTGAGTGCCACAACTTTAAAATATAGTCCTAGCAATTTTCATATTGAGGATTTTAAGAATTATGATGAGCAGTAAAGAAACCAATCATTTGACTATCGTGTGGATCATCATATGGTGTATGTAATAACGTTTGAAATTACTCAGAGTACACACAGGGTGTTCCATTTATATATAGTCACAAAGCCTTCTTGAATGATCTGACTGAGTGAAGTACAACAAATTGTATATGAGACACCCTGTAGAATAAAAGAAAACTTTTGTTTTGCCGTTTTGAACTCAAATAAAAAGCAATGTCATCAACTACTCTGTGATTAAATCAACCCAATTTTTATGTGTGTTTGCCAATGCCAACTATATAATTTTAACAAATGTTGGTAAATTAGTACTTAGCAGAATTTCAACATGTGTCCGACCTTTTATGCCAACCATTGTTTTGTGACATCATATTAATTAGACACCCCAAAGAGTAGGCTCAATCTGGTAAGGTCAACTCTTTATAAAAAAAAAGAGCGTTCCTTCCTGTAAGAAAAACTCCAGTGTGTCCAGTCCCGATCACTAGTAAAATTTAGCCACGTGATTTCCCTTTCCAATACAATCCTTTCAAATGAAATCTGAGGGAAAATTACATAAATCCTAAGAATTGACTCCAAAATTTACATTCAGTCATAAATTTTGAGCTTTTCGTTGTGTTTAGTATTCAAAAATTTGGTTTCACAAAAGTTCAAGTCCTTAACAATGTCTGTTTGAATTTTGGTGACCTTCTGTCCCATTCTCCTTTCCAAAACCACAAATTCGGTCATAATTCTGAGCATCGCTTTTTTTTTAACTAAGTCATAAAATTACGTTGTAAGGACTCCTTGAAGAACTTGGAATTTGTTTTTGGTTGCGCAAGCGGATCACATGTGTGGTCGCGGCTTGGATTCATTTTCCCCCAACTTTTGATTAGATTAGTTGAAAGAACTAATTGATGTGAGTCAGGAAAATTGGATTGAATGCTTAGAAATACTAATTAAAAAGAGATTAATCTTAATTTCAGAAACTCCTCGTTAAAATCTAACACAATGTGGTCATTCCATTATGGAAACTGGGGAACTCAACGCTGTCACTATGAATATAATTGTTAAAAATACATAAGACCCTTCACTTTATCCACCAAGTTGTAAATTCCAATACTCGGAATGGTGAACTTCTCTCGTTGGCAAGGGTTGGTCCGTTTTTGCTTGTAGAAATTGGACAAGAAAGCTCAACTCTTTTCTCTATATGTGTGTATTAATATAACTGTTAAAAATAAGACCCTTCGCTTTATCCAAAATGATCCATTCCTTCCCACCTTCCTATACGTCATTCCAGTCCTCGCTCTTTCTCTTTCCGTACCAAGGAAATCAGTTCAAATTCTGTTCAATTAATGGTTGATTTATAATTGTTTGTGTCAGTGTGTAAATTTAAAAAAAGAGATTCAAGGAATTGAGTTCTAGCTCAATAATATGGCACACTTGATTGATTCCATTCTAGAATTGGTCCCTCAAATTGGTCATCTGGAGGAAATGAACGTAGAATTGTCACGTGTATGTTTATTTATTTAGTAGCCTCCTCAATTTTCAATAAAAAATTTTCAATATTTTTGTTTAAAAAATGTAATAATGTAAAATTAAGGGATTAATATATTTTTATTTAGAAAGTGAAAGGACTGGAATGTTCAGGAGAAGGGCCTGCCTGGAGTCAAATTGTGGCATCAGAGAAGAGAGAGACTCCTTCTCCACCTCCTTCATCCTCATCCTCATCCATTCCTCAACTCAATCCAGTGATATTTCCTGAGGCAAGTTCACAAACACTATTCAACTTCAACTCAACATTTCATTCCATTCACTTAATCAAGCCTAAACCCGTCTTCCTTGGCCCTGAGCAGTCAAATCATGCACATATTTATTATTTCATTCCAAGTCTTGAATTCCTTGCGGATTCGATTGACACTTGAAATAAAACCATATCTGAATATGGTTAATAATTTTAAAATAAAAACTAAACGAATTTTGAAAGAAATATTTTAGGGCGGAAAATCATTGGAAATATGTTTTTTGAAAAAGTAATAACCGGAGTGTGAATACGATGTGAACGACCCTCACGAATCACGAAACGAACGTTGCACAGGGAACAGACAACTGTCTTTTTATTGAAAACTAAACATATTATACAAATTTGTGTTTTGGAATAAAATATTTTGTATTTGTTAGATTCTACAATCGCTCCTGGCCTATGTAGGACCAACAACATTAGGTCCCCTCCGACTTGTGTGTAAAGTGTGGGACAGTCAAGTCAAGGTTCAGATGGTCAAAAGGACTCGGTTCGTGGTGTCGACAACAAATATTGCTCGTGTCTCGGAATTTGAGACATTGACCAAGACTAAGATGGATGGATTTCGGAAACTATATGTTGATTTACAAGAGTGTCACACTTATCACAGATATTTGGAGAGGATTGACAAGATCCTTGCTGAGAGCGGGAATCAGGTTGGAGAATTTGCCTTTTCATTTCCTCAAAACAGTGGATGGAGGATTCAAGACTTCCGAGACAAATATTTGGCTCATCTAAAGAACATTGAGTACTTGGGACTGTCCGCCGTTCCTTCCCACTTCTACGCACTCCCTTCCATATTCCCTCCGGGTTCCAGACAATCCTTCAATGCCTTGCGACGTATATGGATTGGTAGAGGCTTTGTTCCACGATCATCGGAAATCGGCTTTTGGACGGACTTGCTTCTCTCTGCCCCAAACTTGGTCAAACTGGAGCTCATTGCAATAAATTCGAAAGGTGGTCTGCAGGCTACCAATTTTACAGATGCTATCCAAGTTATATCGCAAATTAAACCAGGTAATACTTTGGCCTTATTCTCATGGTAACCATGAACTAATATGGGATTTATTTATATAATTTATATAATTTAAAGAGCGACTGAGGATTCTGAAGATAATGTCAAAAGTGGAGGAGACGAGTGTTGAGAAATTGATCCATTCAGACTTGGAATTGGACTCCCTGCGACTCTACAGTCTGAGGTGTTTGGATGTTGAGTTGACCACTTCCGAACGACCTCAGATTCACCCCTTGGCCCTTAACTATGGAGAGACGTATTGCGTGGACATGACCAAGACTTTGATGGACTTGCTCGCCATTGAATTCACTGCTCTCCAAAATTCTGGAGCAAAAGTTAGTCATTAATGCACATTTTAAAAGGGCTGAGCGGCTCTCACATCACTCCTACTCACTCTTTCTCCTTAGCTAAAGTTTGGCGACCTTTTCTGCCCATGCATGGAAATATGCATTTATTTAAATCCCTGTTTTGTGATTCCTAGGTCCGGTGCATTGGTCTGCTCAAGATCTTTCAATCCAAACTGGATCATTTACTCGTCCCTCGGAATCCATGAGTTGGTGTAGGAAATGATGAGAGAGAAGGAGATGTGTGGACTTACTTTCCTTAGTATACGGACAATTAATTGACATGGTCAAGGCTTGAATCCAATTTCTATAATTAATCACATGTATTAGAACCAGAGGTCAGTTTGTAAGGTTTGAGTTTGTAAGGAGTAAAATTTGTGAGGATTAAAATACTTATATATCCGTATATCTCAGTAGATAATATCCGTATATCTCAATTACTCGTCTTTGTCAATCCCAAAAAAGATTAATTTCTGGAACGGTGACGACCTTAGAAACAATTGATTTAAAAAAAATGATAAAGAGTGAGTGAGTGATGAACGTGTTGATACACCTTTCTAACACTTACAATTAGCTCTTGCTGTAGTTGTAATATTTAAACAACATTTTCTACATAAGGTACGTCTCACTTTTGGCTGTCAAACACTCACCCACAACCTATGAATGTCGTAAATGATTTACTTTAAAATATAGTTATGTGCATATAAATAATAATTAGTCAGGAGTATTTTAGATGAATGATATGACAAGAATAAATACAAATGACGTGTTCTCCAAATGAAATGAAATGATAATATATTTGGCAATCAACTTGTGTTGATTGACGCAATTTAATTTAATTTGAATCTGAAAGACGATAAGATTTATAATTTTCCTCCCGTTCAGACGTCAATCGTACCTCACTTGACTTACTTGGAATTGATTAGTGTTCTATAATGTACGTACTCTGCTCTGCATCTGTAGTACACCCGAATAAGATTGAACACAAAATGTCATGATAAATCTGGACTTATCTCACAAAATACTAGTTTTGCGAAATAAGGAGAACTTTAGACTAGAAACATTCAAGTGATGATGAGTTGAGTTGACCTCTGTTGATCTCTGACTCAAATCCTTGTCATTTCTATATTGGACCGAATCTCAATCTCCTTACACTCTTCACTTCACTGGATATCGCTTCAGTTCATTTTTGGACTTGAACCACATTCCATTCCACATCAGTTTACATTTATTTTCATTCACAATAATGTCGGAATTGGTCAAATTTGCGTTTTTGTGTATTGTAATATACATTTTGGAAGGAAAGTCCGTGAATGGAGCACCAGCCCACACCCACACGCACACCCAAACTCATACTAACAATTTTACGGCTGAAATTGAGATGAAATTGTAAGGAAATGATGATATTTATAAATATCTATTTTATATTCCATTTTTCGGCCAACACTTTCGACAATTACAAAGTCCAATTTGAAATATATTGTTTTGTATAATTTTAGAGCTCATATGCTAGAGACGATTCAATTCATGCACTCTGGAATCAATCGGGACCTGGCTGCTCTCAAACAAGGTCAACTGGAATTAAAATATTTGGCACAGGGGAAAACTCCGCCCAGTCTCGCAACTCAAACTCAAACTGCCTCGGTAAAACAAATAAACATTTGTATTTTTTTAGCAAATTCATATTGTCCTACATATTCCTTAAATTAACGATTTTAGGCGGCACAGCTCTCATCACCGGGTCGTGCGGGCACTGGTACAACTGGCACTGGTGGTAAGTTTCCTTCAAAATTTTGAATTTAACATTTGGATTTGTTTGTAATTTCTACGTCTGTCTGACATAATCCTAAATTCTTGCGTCATCTAAATGGGAAGTGACGAGACGAAGTAAAACCTGAACCTTATTTGCAAAGACGTAACGCAAAAATTGGGTCAATCTATTTAGTACGTCATAAACACTATCTCTGTGTAATATTCCAGGGTCAAACGTGGGGACTGAACAGATAAAAAAAGCAAAACTCACATTTAAGGTGTCCGGAAGGTACGCAAATTCTATTATAATATTTTGATGACACAAATCAGGGTGTAGAATTACAAGTACCATGGAGTCACACACATAGGAGTCACCCTGTATACACTTAAGGCCAATATCCATATTTGAATAGTAAGATTGGGGTTTGATTGATGCTAGGAAATTCCCTGACAAAGACACTGGGATTGGAACGAGTGATGGGTACTTTGAATTATTCTGGAGTGAGGATGGAGGACAAACAAGAAATAAAATTGGACGGAGTGACACGATTGCAGATCAGGAGAATCCGGACTGGGGAAATACGTTTAGCTATGATTTTGATAGGACTAAGGAACAGGTGAGGGATGAGTCCGGTGTTCAGTAGGTTTGGTACACAAAATTAGTAAATCATTCGGAGGTCATCTCTCATACTTGTGGAATTGAGACAAAATATATCGCTTTGGTTTTGTTTTGATCTTGGTTTGGTTCAAAGCAAGGACTGAATCGAACCGAACTGGAAATGACCTGACACAATCAGGTTCAAAAAATGTGGAACCGAACCGATATTTTGAGAAACCGTCCAAACACTTGGCTAGAATAGATGCTAAGGATGACAATTCTAAAAATGTATTACTTTTGACTAATTCCAGCTCTGGTATTTCAAAGTTTACGACGAGGATCATTTCCGTGAGGATGACAGTAAGTCAATGTATATAGACCCGGACCATTTATCAAAAAAGTCCGAGTCTATTCTATTCTATAAATTGAATTGAGAGTCAATCAAAGCTATAAATATGTTCAATTGAAAATAATTAAAAGATATTGGACGAGTTTGGGTGAACGTTAAGGATTACGTGGACAAAGGGCAGTTTGCTAGCGTTAATCTCCACAAACAAGGGTAAAGTCAAACACACACACACATGTGCTGATGTGCTCAGTGCGTGAGCACAATTCTTTTATTTTAAATAGTTTACAAAATTTGACTGATTCATTAACTGAAATTGTAGATACTTGATAATTAAATCCACTGAGCCACTACGACAAAATCCAAGTGTACCAGCAGGGTCCATGCCAATACCAGCTGGAATCCCAACCACGCAGTCACTCAAATTCAAGGTCTCCGCATCGTAAGTCTAATTGAAGTTATTCAATTATCGGAAATTCATTTCCTTCGGATGAATCTCAATTAATATGGGGATATTAATCAAATCAAAATCTTTATTCGAATGGTGTTGTATCAGTTCCTATTAGTTCTAGTTCTAGTTCATTCCTTTCATTTAGGTCCAGTTCTACATATTTAGTTAGTTCCCAGTAAGTGAGGGATTAGTTCCAAACTATGTTCAATCTGGAATTTTAATATTTCAGAGGACTTCCATCCAAAGACGACGTTGGATTTATTCCTGGGTCCAGTGATCCTTATGGTAAATGTTTATGTCATTTGATACTAAACCTTTGTCTTAGTTGACGTACCACCCTCTAATTGAGATAGAATGATATATCCATTGACTCCTTTTTAAGTGATTATCTACTTGACGGAGGGTCCGGACGGAGCAGAAAAACAAATCGGTCGCTCTGCTACAGTTTCTAACACAAAGAATCCAGTTTGGGGAGATGTCTTCACGGTTCCTTGGGACAGTAAGAAAGATCAAGTCAGTCACAAATCTGTTCAAAATTAATATTAAACTTAATGATTCATTAAAAGTTAAATATTTTATTTTATTTTCTAATGCAATAGCGCCTTCATTTCAAAATTTACGATGATGATCGTCTCCGTGATGATGACAAGTTGGGCGGTGGTTGGCTTGAGTTGAACGACTATGTGGCACATGGACAAGCCATTTCCTTCTACACCCCAAAGGGAGGGTAATCATTCACACCAACCAAAATATTAATTGACTTCTTTTCTTTAACTAAGCATTCTTTTCTTTTTTTGTACGTTACTAGAAAGATCACAGTTTCCAAGGCCTGAGCAAAAGAAAACATCTGTAGAGAATTTTTACTGCGATGACGTCTCCCGATATATCAATAACTTTAAATCTATATTTTCTCTCTTCTTTTCCTTTTTCAAGCCAGGACGTCGCGTCTTGACATTTGAATTAAATGAATTGAACACTTTGTTAAATTTAATAAAAATTTACCGACATCTACGATTTTTTGAGATACGAATAGCTTTATTTTTTCTACCTGATTGCGTCCATTTGGGCACCGCACAGATTTTCTTTGTATGTGTGCCCACCCTATATTTTGAACATCGAATGTATGAGCAGGTTCGGTGTAGTCGATTAGAGATAGTCTCCCTATTGATGTGTGTGCTGGTTCGGCACACACTGGGAGTTTTTCTCAATTCTCACTATACCGAACTGACTTGGATAATCGCTATGGAGCATTAGCGCTCTCTGAGTGGTTATAAGCCTAGCATGTATGTTGAATGCCAGCAACAGAGACTGTTTGAGCGGCTCTGTCTCTCTAAACAATGAGGATTGTGTCGGACGTTCCGCTCCGTGTATTGGGCTAGGTGAAGCAGAGGGCAGTACAATGTCAACACGGAATACAAGGCTTCTCAAGTCGAAGGCTTAGAAGATCAATTTCTGGGTACTGGCCCGCAAAAAAGAACTGAAACCCGGGGACTATAAACTGAATACAAACTTTTGACATATTTGGAATTTAGTATTTGTCCTTCCCAAAAATATTTGAACTTTTCTATCCTTGTGATAGTA
>JAQFYE010007138.1:0-10124 GCA_034694305.1 Protaphorura glebata
GTTTACTGTATGACAAATCAAACTTCCTAACTTTATTTTACGCCTTACTTTAATCAGTTTTAGCTCTTAACCTTGGCGAAATTCTTACTGAAAGGGACATCGCCATAGGGCCCCATATTATAGTGAGTATATGTAAAATGGTAACCTTCAGCATCAGCAGAAGAAATGACGATATTTCGGGAAGAACTCGGAAAACCGACAGATTGCGACAATTTACGTTTCACGAAATTCGTTTTTATGGATGCAGTGGATGCAAAGAACCGTTACGGATTATCTCTGCGAAAATACTTTAAGTCTATTCATATTTGAATACGATTTTTTTATTTTATCAACGTAATAAAGACATTCATCTGTGGACATAGAAATGATAAATTGTGTACAATCCCGAAAATGTGCTTTTAATTTCAGGTAAATTCCGGGTATATAAACATAATGTCGAACAAAGACGTAAGTTGAACTGGAAACTAATTGAAATATTATTTTTTTTATATTATTTTGCACAAAGGCCATTTTTAATAGTTACGCCTCTGCATTAACTTTAAATATTTTCGTTTATTATTCTTGGATGTAAAGATAGACGTCACCCCTACCCTGCCATTGTTATTCCCAGATTTTGTATCGCGCTGCATTGCTGGTTAATTTCCCATCGCTATCAGTTCAATTTATATACCACTAGAAAATGGTACCATTACCATTTCTTATTTTCTGTCTCATTCAATTTCAACTTGGATTTTTAACTTCGGGATTGTTGGCGTCGGGATGTCCGGAAATCAGGAAACCGAAATCTCTGATCGCCGAAGGAGATGAAGGTCTAGCCAAATTCTTTGAAAAAGGAGAAAAAGACCCGTGCAGAGTAGATGAAGTCGTCGTACTAGACATCATAAAGGATTTTCCATCCAAGAGATTTTTCAGTCTTTTAGAAAAGACTACAAATCTCAAATTCTTAACGATTGAAAACTGCACGATCCCGGACAAAGACTTGCCATCGACTCGGATCAAGTTCCAAAATCTTACTCAAGTTTATTTGGATATGAATTGTGAGAAGACATACACGCAGGATGAGTTTTCCCGTGCTTTATTTTTTGACAATGGACAACCGTGGAAATTAGAGGTTTGTTTTCCAATAATTTTCGTTCTATAGCACGATTATCGCTCCGGGTTAGATCCCTTCACCATACGTGATTGAGTTAATGAGGTTTCTCATACTATTAAGGGTATCTTCCTTATGCCAAATGGCATGGTAAGCGTTTATCACAAAATTAACCCAACGATGTTCGGACAATTGGTGTACATTAAACATTAGTTCTACGATTATCATTGGCCGTTCTGAAACGAATTCACACATAAAATTGTATTTTCATTTACAGGATATAATCACTAGTTTGAAAATTGACATAGATGTGTCTTGCAAAGAAGAACCACATTTCAGTTATAATGTCGCGGACAAATGGCTTCAATCCGAGTATAGCTTTACCAATGAATTACTCAAGAATGCGGTCAACGTAGATTTGAAGAGCGTGGACTTGGTAGACTGCGAGTTGAACGTGGATTTGCTTCCGAGCAAACTTCGTCTTTTGGAATTGGTTGACGTGGTCATGAAGAACGGAAATTTAATGACCGTCATGAAGAAATGCTCGTCACTGACCGATATTGCGTTTTCGTACGTCAAAACTACTAACCCACCAGCGATGGATAAAGAAACAGGCGATTTCTTGAATCAGATTGGGGTCAAGAACCAAACCAGCTTCTGGATTGCCAAAAATGATGGAAAATGGGCACCGGGGTAAGTTTCATCTTATCACAATACAGGATAGCAAAAATAAAATTCCAAACAAATCCTATCGAGTTCGTCGAACTTATAAAGAGACGATTTTAGAATAATTTTACGCACATGCTTGCATTTGATGAGGATTCATCAATATGTTCTGATATTTTTCAAATTACTTTTTGCAGGATTGTCAGAAGGAAGAAAAAGAAGGCCGCGAAGAAAAATTAATTTCTCAAACATTTCGAGAATCTTTACTGACGAACCGCCGACGATCCGTTGTGAAAGGAATACCACACTCACTTCAAAAATCATTTCATCATAATCATAAAAATATCTTAAAACAAATATTTGACAAATATTTCTTATTAGTAATTTAAGAGGACTATCAAAACTGAGAAACAATTATTTTCCTCAATTTGCCCGATAAGTAAGTCATACAGAAATAAAAACACATTGACATTTTGAAAGATTGTTTTAAAAATGTCATCGGCTTACTCCATCCAGAATCTAAACCTTCTTACGTAGTTTTCACATTTTTCCTTCGTGGATCCTGATCATTCGCCATTAAAATCCAAAGTTATGTTAAAAAGTTGTAAGAGAAAGGAAATATTGTATCATTATTCCTAATTTCCACGGTTTTCAATCTGAACGCGGGTTCAAACACGAATTGCACGAACCCTGAGGATTGATCGGACAGTTGTCTAGCTACGTTGTAAAAACAAAGACACTTTTTCACCCAATAGTGATTTGTAGTCACCGCAGGTTTTGTCTCCCATCACACATTTGCGATTATAGAACACACAAAGTGAGCTATAATTGACTTTCACCATGACCTGACCCCAGCGGCTGTCACTCTTTGCTGTGACCCAAATACTGTGCCAATACCTACTGATTTCAGGTCAACTTCTTAGTTGCGTGGCAACTATTTCAATCATTTCTGTATTTATAATCAAGTGAGTCAAATTAACTCCAAGTAACCGGATGACCATTGAACCGAGTTGACTCCTGCAATTGGAATTTTGAGTTATTCAGCAAATTGAACGAGTGCCAAAATCATTCAAACAAATAATTCTGCTATCTATTTCAAAATACCGACTCACTACAATGCACAAGAACGAGACAGTGAAAATGCTAGAGGTGTGTTTACGAGAAATACCAATGAGTCATTTTAAAGCACAATGTTTGCAAATTAAATGCACATTTTTTTAATTATCCCTACAGAATGGGAAGGAAAATGTTGGGGTTGTCAGGAAGGCTTTTGCTTCAATTGGGAATCAAATGGTCCAATCAAAACTGATCTCATTTCCTTCTGGGTCAAGTGATAAGAATAAGGGGAAAGAAAATATTAGCTATTTTGCACGCATTAGGCGTTTGTATTGCGATAGCCCGAGAACGACTAGTCCAAAACAGGTCAGTTACTGCAAGTGCAAGTCCCCTACAATTAAAGTAATTGCAATGAAAAGTTATAATTATTTTATAGGAATCCAAACGTTCAAAACTTTCGACCGGAAGCCCTAGCAGTCGGACTCCTTTGAATTCAAAAAATGAAAAATCTATACCGTCCGACTCAAATTTTGGCAAGTCGGAATTTTCTGATTCTTTGAAATCCGTCTCTAATGCTCTGATCAATCCAAGCCCTCAACAGCTCAAGTCACATCCTCCAGATACCCAAGTATCGGCATCTCAAATCGTTATGCGATCTATTGAGCTTGGTAATTTTTTTATACTTCTCACCAATATACAGAAATAATTGACGACGTCTTACACAAATTTTAGGGATATATTTTTAGTTCTAATAATTCGACTTATTGTTGAATTGACTTCCGGTTTTAAGTTTATACTGACAGCGTACAGGGTGGTCTATAAATTCTAAAGAATTAAACTGACCCTAGTAAGAAATCCAGATCTTATTCTATATATTCCAATTTTATTGAAATAGGTGATAGTGACCCTTTGTTAATTGGTGACTACTCGAGACGCCATGCTCTGCCGATACTGGGAGACGAAAAATTGGCTGGTTTAAAGGAAATCTCTGAAGCCACACTCTCCGCCTTGATTTCTGGAGACTTTGGCGATTTGGTGGATCGTTACGATATTATTGACTGTCGATACCCTTACGAGTATGCCGGAGGTCACATCAAATGTGCTATAAATTTGTACACCCAGAAACAAATCTACGAAAAATATTTTGATTCAAAGATTGAGAATTTCGTGCCACCTGCTAGAGAACGTGTCATCCTGATTTTCCACTGTGAATTCTCGTCAGAGCGTGGCCCACAAATGTACTTATTTATTTGAAATATATTTCTTATTTTAAAATAATGCAAGATAGATTTACTGAATTTTCTTTATCCAAAGGTGTCGATTTTTACGCGAAACTGATCGTAAGAATAATGAGATGTCTTACCCTGCATTGCATTACCCGGAAATTTACGTGCTTCGTGGTGGTTACAAATTATTTTTTGGTGTTCATCCGGAGCACTGCGAGCCAAAGAATTATACACCCATGGATGATCCTACTGAGACTGATAATCTTCGATTTTACAGGAACGAATCAAAAAATGGGCTTATGAATCCTGTTTCGTCAAAACAATTGAAAGGGAAAGGCTTTGTCAAAAGGTTCTAGCCATGAGTACGCACTAAAGAGACTTTTAACATCAGACCGAACTTTCCAAACTCAAATCAAACGTCACCAAGGAAGAAACAAAATTAGATTAGTATTACGTAGATTGAGTCCTGTTTTTCTAAAAGTCGGAATACTTGTGATGGTGAATAAGCAATGAGTAATTTTTTAAAACAAATATTTACAATAAAATCTTCTGTATGTAAATCAACTCAAGCCTTGGTCGATTCTTTTTTCATTATTTCACTAAAGGTTTCTAAATATTAAAATAGAACAATAGTCCCCGAAATTACAACTACGATACTTAACGTAAGAGTATGAGCAATGATATACAAATCTTTACAATTCATTGCATTCAATTTTATTTATTGTCCGAATGTAATCACGTAAAAAATTCCACAAATGAACAAATTTTGATAAAGTGAAAGTTTAATTCTGTCGACCAAGGAAGAACGCATTTCTGAAGTGACTTCGGAATTATAAAATACCGAGACCCCCCAAGAGACCACCCGAAGGCTTTCCTGTTGTTGATTCTGTTGTTTTGACAGTCTTCCCTGGTTTCGGGGTCACCGTGGAATTAATTGGCTTCGGAGTTGGCGTCGTGAAAGTCGTCTTATCTTCGTCCTCTATGGCAGCTCGTCGAAGTCTTTCTTTTGCTCCACTGAATCGATCTCCTTCACTTGGGACGACAAAAATCGTCGCAATCAGCGCAATCACTAGAAAAATTAGAATCGTTATATTCGACATAAATCGATAGCAGTGTAGATATTTGCGTACCTGCCAATCCCCAGAAGAAACGATTGAATTGGACCATGTTGACAGGAGGATTAGCAACGCTTTCTATTCCAGAATAATCCGAGAGCTCGAGGACAAGGTCTGAACTCGAGAAAGTGTTTCTGATAAGTGACAAAGAAACGTGACGTGGTCTGACCTCAGAAAGAAATGAACGGAAGAAATCGTAAGGCGGAAAATATGCCCATTGAGCTGGCTCGTAAAATATTTCTGAACAATACTAACGCCCCTTATGACGATGCTTCTGATTTCTATTTCGCTTAACAACACGTGTTCCAAAGTGACTACACTTTTCATAAAGTAATTAGCCATAAAATCGGCTAATAAAATATACAAAAATTAAACACTTTCGAAAATGCTGTGCTTGCTGCGTATTGGTGAACAATACTTTTAATTATAGAAATGTCATATTATAGTGAACCGAGAAGTGAAAATACTACTAAAACACTGTAATTCACAATATACAGAGATATGGACTTGAAATAGAATGATTGAAATATTCATAATTTTTTCTGCTGACAATCGAGATAGTAATCGAATAAAATTCAAATTTCTGTCTTAAAATCTTTGGAGATCTGATCAGATTTCACGATCAATACTTCCTGGACATATAACTACGAATTAGGACTATAAAATTAGTGATAATATTTTTAAATCTATAGGTTAAAAACCCAAAGCAATAAAATGTTAACTATGGGTTTCTTAATGCTACGGTGATGTCAAGACTTCACTCGACAATTCAAGCAAGTGAATAAAAGACTATGTATGTATGTGGACCAGAATTTATTAACTTAGTCTGGATGTTTGACAAATTCATTGCGTTAGAGTTTGAATCTTAATTTTTTCCGTAAAATTATTGTCCAAGGCAGCCAGTCGTACTCAAATTCATTACAGCTTGATCCATTAATTATCTGCCGCAAGCAAAAAATTGTAAAATGATAGTTCAAGGGCGACAAGCGCGACCGCTTTATATTTTGGGTGCGTATGGAAGGATTACATTTTCTTACAAGAATCACTTCACTGATTTCTTGAGTCACCAAAAATCACCATTAGTTGAAATTGTGTGTAGCAGAAGAGAGTTATGATGGCAATCGAATTCTACAAATTAATTGTAGGATCCCTTTCTATTTTAATAGGATTTTACGCCAAAAAATACGAGGACATTGACAAGGTGAAAGCATTTCCTGAACATCCGACGGATTACTTGTTACCAAAAGAGGCAAAATACGATTATATTGTGGGTAAGGGTAAACTATTGTGTTAAGTTCTAAGTTTTAAGTCGTTTTAAGTCGATTAATTCCAAACGCCCAGGATTTGTGAATCCGGAACTCCTGAACACTTATACCGTAAATGACTAATTAGAAGCCCAGTACTGCGGTTAGAAGTTCATTGTTTCCTTGGGCGAACCGAAAACTGCTCGATTCCTTAGACAATTACGCGGATATTCGGTTCAATATTTGAAACCAAAATCTGAACTTGTGGGAATGATTTAAGCAAATGATGATTATCAATTGTTTTTTCAAGTTGGAGTTGGTTCTGCTGGAACGGTTTTGGCAAACCGGATATCTAAAGACTTTACGGTGTTGTTGATTGAAGCTGGGGGAAATCCACTTCCACAGACATATGTTCCTTCCAATTTTCCTTATTTGATCCAAAATCCAGACATTACTTATCAATGGGATTCGGTGAAGCAAACGAGGTCTTGCTTGTCTCAGGATGGTGTAAGTAATTACGGTTAAATATGAACCCCAAAGACACTGATCTCGGTCGTAATGGTCATATCGAAAATACAAATATTTCAATATCAGTCCGTCAGCTCCTGATGCTAGGGAGGAACTCTTCCTCCAGGCCGCGGCAGGTCCACGGGTCAGCCCGTCCAAAATTGCGCGGCTATTTGTCTATATTACGATGAATGTCAATTAACGAGAATTATTTTAATTAATACCCTTATCCGCTCAGCATACCTTTCTTTGTTGATAAATGTCGTACAAACTTGATGGAATTCTTTGAATTTACATATACTGTTATAACTGGAAGCAATTAATGATTTAAAATCTTTCGGTTGACACACTACGAACAGATCGCCAAAATTGGGGGTGGAAAGTTTCTTGGTGGAACTTCTGTAATAAACGGATTGATTTACAATCGGGGTAATCCAAAGGATTATGACAATTGGGCCAACCTTACTGGAGATGATTCCTGGAACTACACAAATGTACTCAAATACTTTCAAATGTCGGAAGATTTTTACGAAGACGATAATGATAACGGTAATTAAGCAATCTGAATCTGTTGAGATTACATTCTTACGAAATATGAACTACTTTAATAATTGACGTTGTGCTGTTTGACGCTGGAGGTCACTTGGGTATTGGTGGAACCTTGCCAATCCGGAAAGGTGGAATAGAAGGGAAATTAGTCTTTGACGCCTTTATCGAGAGTGGAAAAGAATTGGGATACAATGAATTAAAGAACACAAACTCTCCCCAGGCGGAAGGTATGGACACAAATTATGAGATCCAACTATGTCTATTTTAACAAAAGAAATGATTACCTAATCTGCAAAAATTTGCTAAGGTTTTGGACCACTATCAGATGTACTTGGGTTCGGGCGTCGCGTGTCAACGTATGATGCATTCATTAAACCAATTTTGGACAGAAACTCTCTTACGATCTCACGGTACTCACAAGTCACAAAGGTATTTTATGATCCTGTCGGATAATTCGGGTCAGATTTTCTAAAAAGTGCGAGTATTATTAGGGTATCAAACGAACTTCAAGTGATATCCGCGAATATTTCGCACAATGCTCTGAATAGTTAGCATCAGACTCTAATCTCGGGTTCCACCCTGACCTGAAATTTCGCAACATATTATTTGATTGGAGATCTTCAATGCAACATTTTCAATTTTTCTCCAGGTGGACATAAACGATGACAATCAAGCTGTTGGTGTACATTATTTAAGGCACGGGATTCCAATGTATGCTAGAGCTGACAAAGAAGTAATTTTGAGCGCTGGTGCTTTAAATTCGCCGCTTATTCTACTCAGATCTGGCGTTGGCCCGGCCGAGCAATTAAGAGCTAATAATGTAATTACAAAATTACCCAACAGAAAAATCCTTGAAATATGTGTAAAATGAATGGTAGTAATAATGGAGTCTGCACCATTCCACATATTACAGATCAAAGTGAAAGCGGATCTTCCAGTGGGTCAAAATTTTCAAGATCATCCAGTTAGTTATTTGAGAGCTAAATATGACAACCCATCCAAGGCCCTGTTCAGTAATGTCAGCCAGGAGGACGTGAACAGCTTTTTGAGCAACGGGACAGGTATCATTAATCACACACCTTACCAGTTTTGGGTCTGGCACTTACTGATCAAACTCTAACTTCAAGAACAACCTACCGACCCTCTGAAAATTAACAATAAATTATCAAAGCAGAATTTTTGTATTTCTGCAGTTTTAAAGAAACAAAATGACTGGTAATACTTCAGCTCAAAATGTCACATTGTATCTCGGAACTTTCACAACTCTAATAGAGATCTTGTGACAAGAATTTTGGATATAAAACTGAACTATGCAAGATATCCTCTCCCTTTAGAACACAGCTTTAGACCCGAAAATAATTGAACGAGTCGTTAAATACTTTGCATTATTGACAGAGCATGTAGAATTAAAATCTCGAAACATTACTGTTCTAGGTCCACTGAGCTTGGCATGGGGAATGTTCGGTCAAGCATTCATTACTTCGTCAGTCGCCAAGTCTGAGGGAACCCCAGATTGGCCAGATATTCAACTCATCATGCGTCAGAATTCCCAGTTTCACGTTATTGAAGTAATCTTTTAGCGAACTAATTATCAAAATGAAATTGTACATGTCGGAAACGTTGAGTTTGGAAAGTCCAAGAAAATTATTACGAAGCACCAGGTAGAAGGTCAAAATTATCTAATGATATTTTGGTTATAGGGTGACAATACCTATGAGTTATTTGCTTTGCTTGGCCGAGTCGTTAGCCGAGGTTCCATTACCCTTAATCCAAAGGACCCTGGCGGTGATCCAATTTGGGATCCAAAATGGTTAGTGGACGAACGAGATCTAACAGTCATCGCAGAGGGTTTAAAAATCATCGATAGAATTCTAACTTCAAAAGCTTTCAAAGACATCGGACTTACATTGGAGAAACCAGTCGTGTCTGGCTGCGGTACATTGGAATATGGGACGGATGATTATTGGAAGTGTCATGTCCAGCATCTGACAAGAACTGCGTGGCACCCGGTCTCAACTTGTAAAATGGGCAAAAGAGATGACCCAACATCCGTCGTCGATTCCAAGTTAAGAGTTCACGGGATCAGTGGTCTTCGAGTCATTGACAACTCAATTCAACCAACAATCACAAATGCAAATACTAACGCACCTGCCATTATGATTGGGCAATTTGGGGCTGACCTAATCCTTTCTGAGTCAAAAGTGAAGATTGAACCTCGAGTGTAACTGTTAATTCAAAAGAAATACTAAATAGATTATAGCCAATATTATGTAATGTGGGCCAGGGCTATTACCAGAACCGAAATCACTCGATTGTCGGGAATTCGGTCACTACAACTTATTGGAAATTGGTAGGGGCTTCGACGCCCCACATTATTCGATATGTTTTTAATGGACAGTATGTTCAATAATAAAGATTATTCGCTCCGACTAAGGTTCGCAATCCGACGGATCGGATCGGATCAGAAATCGAATCCGATCCGTTCGGATCGTCGAACCTCGGATCGGATCGGATTGAGAGGTTGATCCGATCCGATCCGAAAAAATCCGTCGGATTTGGATCGGATCGGATTAAAATTCGAAATCCAAAAAAAAACATTAACGGGCATCTGGCCAAATACTATGAGAAATTCCCCCGTCCGATTGACCCCATATTTTGCAGAGAGCTTGTC
>JAQFYE010007139.1:0-10123 GCA_034694305.1 Protaphorura glebata
CATTGCCTCTAATACGGTCAGGGTCAAGAATATCAGCGTTCGCTGCTGTCAACACACGCACCCGGCTTTAAACCAACCAGGACAATAAAGAGAAATTATGATACAACAAGAAGTATGCGTACTATGAAATTAATTAAACGAGGGAAGCATGTATAAGTTGAATTGAATTAAATTAGATGTCCGAATCTGTTCCCTACTTATGTTACATTAATTCTGTCTTAACGACTCTCAGTATTTTTCTTGTAGGTACTCTATTAATTCAATTTTCCTCAATTCGAACAAAAAATATTTTCCCATATATTTACTTACGTAGTATCACAATTTTTCACGTATTCTACAGGGTGGAACACAAATGTAGACTTCTCACCTGATCGGGGTGATCTGAATTGGGGGTACGACATTATGTAAGACAATACATCAATCATGCACTAAAACGCACTCAATTATTTTATTTAATTAAATATAAACAATATTATGCGGTTACGTACAAACAGAGTAACATAAACAACTTAAATTTAAGAATTTTTGAATGAAATTCAAGGGCCATGAACATACCCGCGAAGTATGCATTTTTTGAAATTTCCTTTGAACGGTTTTGAGAAGATTTACTACTCACTCGCGTGTGACCAGGGAGAAACTTTGCCATTGGAGAAAGTTATCGCTGTTTTTCAGTTTGCAGTGAAAACCAGCTTTCTCCTAATCGGTGAAATAATATTACAAAAAAATATAAAGCAGGATAGCCACGGCGGATTTTTTGAACAAATTATTTCTGGCGTGTTTTAGTGAAATCTCGTATTCTAAGGGTCGTTTCACGAGGGGAGTTTCTTCAACGCGAAGAGTGGTGTGAGCTGTTCCAATGAATTATTTCAAATATTTGTGAAAGTCAGATTTTTTCAAACAATCTTTCTCCCCCAGCATTTATTTTGCTGATCCAGAAATCATGTTGGGAGCTACTGCGCCAAAAAACCCAGAAAGTTCCGATAGCAAAAAGTGAGTAGTTGGATATAGTATGATTACAAAATGGCATGTTGTAAACCTTGAACTCCAATTAACAACTTCTGAGAAGGTTTCACCCCTGAAAATCTAATCATTTGGCCGCTCGCGATGATGATTTCCGAAGATTATTTACAATTTACACATTAAG
Source organism: Protaphorura glebata (assembly GCA_034694305.1). NCBI lineage: Eukaryota > Metazoa > Arthropoda > Collembola > Poduromorpha > Onychiuridae > Protaphorura > Protaphorura glebata. Next base: position 1,145 of record JAQFYE010007139.1, read on the forward strand.
AACAATTTAAGAAACAGTCAAGGTCGGACATAAATGCTGTCAGTCAAAAATTATCATTCTTAGATGAGGATGAGGCAAAAATACTTAATTCTTTAAATTCATTATACAGGGTGGGCCATAAGCCTTGACTCCTTATAACAATCATACACGGGTGTACCCAAGAGAAACAAAAAAATTATAGTAATCCGATGTAAAAATTAAACCTTCATTGCACTTGCGCACTTCATCTATAAGATTCTGTACAAAATGTGCATCTCAGGTTTTTTTTTTCTGACTCCGCTGGATGGACGAACGAGTTATTATCCGCTATGTAGAGTATCAAGTCTTAACAGGCAGAGCGTGTACACAAGTTTGCACATGCAAAATACGCATGCATTGGGTGTGCAGTTGGGATTTTTATTGTAAATACCATTCATGTTCTGAAACTGGAGCACCAGCTGGGAACGTGATAATGATTGGAGATCACGGTAGCGCTCAGAGAAGAAAAACATGAGCGTGCGAGTGACATGAAATGTATGAGAAATTATTCGGTGCGTCTGACGTCTTTAATCTAATAATAAGTTTCAATGGACCAGTATTAGTAGCGTGTTAATTTGTAGTGCCGTATTTTTTGCATGTGTGAATGAGCAGTAGTGTTTCCAATGTCATTTGGGTCATCAGCGTTCTAACTCAGCTCTACATATTTTTTATTACATAAATGACCACCACCACGAGCAAAATCTGTGAAAGAACACGCCGAAGCTAAGCCGTGTGGAATTGTGGATGTGTTTTATTTATTTTCCAGACGTGTAGACTATAATCAGTAGACACAGTTGACTAAGATTTATCAAACATAAATAGCGATTCGAAGCGTTCGGATAAAATAGAACTCCAAGTTCGTGATATTTATTTTGAGTCGAGACCGCCAATTAAATTTTAATAGGTACGTGTTTTCAACTTTTGAAAGTTTGAAAATATGGAGAAGCGAGAAAAAAGTTCATCCAAGGTGGAGATTGTGGATGGAAGAAATAGGAGTGATACTCAGAAAGACAGTTGGAGTTATTCTGATTCCCCGCAAACCAATTCAAGTTCTTTTAATCCCCTTAAATTCTTGGAGACATATTTTTCAAAGCAAAATTCGGGTATGTACGACGTTGATTTACTTATTTATGTACTTTGCCATAAGAAAAGGGCAATCTCTTAACACTTCAATTATTTTTTCTTGCAAATAAAATAATTTTATTAGTCTTAAGTCGGTTCAGGTTGCACACGGAAATTGAATTTTATTTTAATTTGGACAGGTGTCAGACGTGCTCATGCCGAGGCCCATATGCAAGAAGAGAGATGGCGTCTTTACTGACGACTGGCTCAGTCAATTAAATTTAAGGAAGCATTAAGTTTGAATTTATATGAGAATTTAATGAGTAATCGTGATACCAAAAGACGGTAGATGTCTCGCATTGTTTGGATCGGGATCTTGTACTCTGAAGGCGATCAATGCTAAGAATTCTGATTTACCTTATCGCCGTGTAAAAACCACGTGCAATAATTATTACTTATTAAGTTGAGATAAACATATATAAATAGACTTTTTTTTACATTTATACATAATAATAAATTCCTATTACCATTGGCTACATAGTTCCGATTTCGCCCTTAAGGCTGACATCCCGCCACAATAGTTACGACCAAATCTCTGTTCTTATATATAGGACTCCAGGATATTCGCTGCACAGCCGAAACCGCTGAACCGAATGAAATAATTTTTATATTGGCAGATCAGAAATTAAATTACCTGAGTCTGTAAAGATTTTCAAACAAAATTTCAAAATTTGAACTTTTTTTGAATTTAAATACGGTAAAATAGAAACAGCACATGCTCACCTATGTTGGAGAGAAATAATTTTTGAGGATGAGAAATTCGCGTGAAAGTTTGAACAAACATTGTTCACTGTTGACAACCACCAAGACTACACTTCGTCTGAATTCTAAATTTTGATTTTCAAACTTCGCGCGCTTTTACCTGATTGGTTTTTGCGTGACCGAGACAATGATTGACCTTACAGGGTGTATCAAAAGAAGTTTATTTATAAAACCTAGATTTGACTGGGAAATTCACTAATAAGCAGTAGCACGTTAGGAAATGCACTTGACAACACACTGGTTCATGAATTAGACCCTACGCGGTGTTTCAAAAGTTTTGCTAAAAAAATTATTTCAAAATTGAGTGAAGGCAAAGTCTGTGAGTTGTTTTGAGTAAGTTTTCGGTAAATGTGAGATATACATTTTACCGTAGGGTGTTTCAAAAGTTTTGCTAAAATATTTTTATTTCAAAATTCAGTGAAGGCAAAGTCTGCGAGTTGTATTAAGTAGGTTTTCGGTAAATGTGAGATATACATTTTACCGTAGGGGGTTTCAAAAGTTTTGATAAATTTTGATATTTAAAAATTGAGTGAAGGCGAAGTCTGTGAGTTGTTTTAAGTAGGTTTTCGGTAAATGTGAGATATACATTTTGACGTTGATTTTTAGAGTAAATATGACATAATGGTTAGTAAATTGGGCCGGGCCGAGCCCGGCCGAGGGTATTTCGTTGGGTTGCTTAGCAACAAAATGTAGTTAAAATGTTTAGATGCCGATTTTTTTTGGAAATCCCCGTAATATATTTTATTCGGTTTCTATCTAACCCGGAAGTATTTCCGGGTTTTCTGCTAGTAATAAATAAATAAAACGAGCAAGCAAACAAAAATCAGTGCCAACTATAAAATTCCGACCGAATTAATAGTCTGTCCGCAATATTCGTTATTTAGGATGTAACAAACCGTATCAGTTTATTAGGGACTGCAATTTAAGAAATCTAGAATATAATCAATTCAAATTTAGCTAAAGTTTAGTGTTTACACGTTCCCGAATTATTATTATTATTATTAATAATAATAATAATATTATATTATATATAATATAATATAATAATATATAATATTATATTATTTTGGTATTATTATTTCTAAGCGGTCCATCTCTGGTAGTTTCCGCCATTGCAGACATTGGTATATGCTTTTTTATTCCCTTTACTGTCCAAGCATTTTCCGGTTGCAGCATTCTTAAATTCAGCATCTCCAGTCCATTTTTGATATGCTCCACCATTACATGCGTTAGTGTAAAGGTTTCCATTGTAGTTACTGTCCAAGCATTTCTTTGTAGCAAGATCCACAATTGTTCCATCACTTCTTCTATCCCATTCTTGAAATGCTCCTCCATTGCAGGGAAGAGTGTAAGCCTTTCCAGCTGTACTGCTGTCCAAGCATAACGTAGTTCCCACGTTCACAAATTTTACTGCATCTGATTGAGTTAAAATCACTGATATTGCCAAACAAAGTAGTGAAAGTCTAATGCTATCACCCATTTTGTCACCCTGAAATGAGAATATAAATTATAGAAACAACCACATTTAAGCCGAATACAAATTTCTAATAGGGTGAGATAAATTGAATCTGCAACTACTGGTAATGTATTTGGAAAAAAATATCCGGTGGTATTTCAATTTGCAGTAAAAATCAACTTCCTCCAATTCGGTCTTAAGAATCGCTTATGTTTTTCTTTTTCAGGTAGTTTGGTCGAGTTTTTATTAATAACGTGGTCAAACATCTGTTTTTTAACTTGATTTCTTTACAATCTCTACATAGTTTATGTGAAACTTACCAACGTTGCTAAGGCTTAACTTAGTATTCTTGAAATGGACAGAAATTAACTACTGGCCGGGAACACTCGTTAGAAGTCACAGAAATTGTTGGACTTTGCCTGGTTTATATAATAGGAGTGAACAGGATAACATGATATTTCTTTAGTTTTGGATATCACACATTTCGAGGAAATTTGTATCCTTCAATTACGGTCAGTTTTATCTTTTTTATCGGTTCAAGGAAATAGCAACAAAACAATTTTGGTCCAACCGCAGTACACTTCTTACAATCAGTTCTGATACTGTAACTCATTAGGTGGACTTAATGAATGTAGAATGTCCGTGCAATGAGTTCGACTATCAGTTTAGTACCTTCTACTGTACTGTAACAATTCATGTCATGACCTAATGACTGGCATCCATCTCATTCCACTCATTTGCCACTTTCACAATATGGTAATCCCGTCACAAAAGTTGTACATGCGATTTCGAAGAATGTATACATATTCCGTAAATTCCAATTCTAGATTCCACTGAAGAGTACGAGTTGGCTATTTATTCAGAGAGCATTTATTGGCTATTACTTTTCATGCTACGTAATTTGATTTGGACAAAGTCTGACCGCGGCTAGGGAATCAGCATTGTTTTAACGACTTAGGCGCTCTATAAAGTGAACTATAACAATAAAGCACTTAAATATAGCGCCGGTCGAACCTGTAGGCCTGGGCACTCGGCATGAATTCAATAGGAAGTTACGCAATTGCTGAGCAAGTGTCTAAGTTACGCATTTGCTGAGCAAAAGTTGTTGCATGTCGGGGGCATGGATAACTTTTGCTCAGCAAATGTACATTTTCAGGCATTTGCTCAGCAAATGCGTAACTTCATATTGAATTCACACTCTGGCCGTTCAAAGAAAACAATCAGGGTTCCTAAGCAACTCAATTATAATTATATCGATTTGTCTTTTCCACAAGAAATTGATGTCAAAGTAGATTAATTGGAGTCTGTGGTTCAGCCAACCAATCACATTTACTTTCGTACCTTCCACGTCGGTCATCAATAAACTTTTATTGGACGTAGCGTTAGCTTTATCAATAAATTTATTACAATATTAAGTCAAGTTTCAAAAATTCACTTAATCAGGTACAGGGCTGTGTAGTACTCGGGGGGATAATGAAAAACGAGAAAAGCCCACCCTTCCAAGATTGGAGGGTAGTAATTACTCCCAAGTTATGCCATTCCCCGATTAAATAGTTCACGAGTACATTTCAATTGCATATTAAATTAAGACGACGCAACGACATCCGAGTGAAGAGAGCAGGCAGCAAAATTCCATGTCTGGAATTCTTTAAATCGTAAAATCTCGACACAAAACGCTTGTTAGGCAACCCCATACAACATTTTTTTCCTTTGTCCATTCCGCTCTACCTCATAGCAGTCCATACTCTCACTTTTACAAAAAAAGTACATTTCCAAGGTTTCTTCAGTGGGTGTCCTTCAACTTCCTTCTTTCCCCGTACACAAAGTAGCGATTCTCTCTAGGAAACTTTAAATTAAGATTTTAAGAATCAACTTATGAGACACCCTGTGAGAGCCTCCATCATATGACTCCCAACCCAACCGTCAGCCATTTTACAAATCCCACTTTTGTTATCCACAAAATACAGTCCGAGTTCATGAGATACGAATTTGTTGGAGTCAATAGCTCCGTCCGATGGTTCTGTTTGAGAATTGGAGGTGGATGCTATGTAGTTAGAAAGGTCATTTTATATAAAAGAATCACCTCAAATTTTGGAATTTACTTGTTTCAAAAAATGTTCGTGGAGCTGCTCAGTCGCATTTCTGGAGAATCCATGTCGAAAATATTGTTCCAGTATTACAGGTTTTGGGTTGGCAGAAAAAGAAGAACTAGACAAACGAACAAAGATCTTTTCAAAGTCACCAGTACCCGATTATACCACTCTCGCAATAATTTCAGCCGATAATTTGTAGGATTCGCCTGAATTCATCATTCACATTATTTTCCCTGCAATGAAATTCAACACTTGGCTAGTTCTACTATATAAGAAATCCTCCTTTATTTATTATAATTAGTATTGATTAGAATTAGCAATTAACCTTTTCCTTATCACCGCTGGACCTGAAATGAGGAAGATGTCCTATACACAGCCAGATAATTAGTGAAATGAAGCTTGAAATTATAATTCTGTAGTTTAATAACATTAAGCATTGTCATGGAACCTCGAGCGTAGACTTTCATTCCGGACAATATTTGTTTTGATAAATAGCTGAGGGTGGATATCATTGTGCTTAACCATGATGATCTGATTCGACGTGGACTTCTTAGTGCAGGTTCTCCGAAAAATGATTCCAACATATCTACTAAATGTTATCACAGAAATCCCGAACCACATCGAAGCCACACTGCCCAAGTAACATAAATATTCCACTGTCTCCATCTTTGGATTATGCACAAATGTTTGAGTAGGTTCGGTGGGAAGCCAGACAAAGAAATGTGAACTCACATTCCCATGAAACGCTTCCGTCTTCTCGAGTACTAGACTTAAACTGAAGTAATTTTGAACGCAATCAAGACGTCGACAATTTTTTCGTTCACAATCCATCAGAATCATGTTATCGTTCGGCAAACTGTGCTCAGTGAATCTGAGTAAGGACCAATTATGAGCTGAATTGTCCAAGGAAATGCTGACATCTCGTGGCCATTCCCTTTCACTCGCATTTTTATTTTGTTCCCAATATTTGGCAACAATGCATGCGTCCATACAATCCGCCCTTTTGCCAGTACCTCCCGCGTCTACAGAATAGTTCTGGCAATCAGACTCGTATGGCGCTGGTAGGAGGATCGAATGAGCTGTTGTGAGTTTAGTTATGATCGTATGTCCCGGCTTGATCTCAAATGAAGTTCCAAATAAAACATCGCCAATATTAGCATCCGGTGCATGGACATAGACTCGATACACGTTTTGGTACTCAGGGTGGTCCACATATTGATCTTCAAAATATATCATCCTGACCTTTAGCATCGTTCCCCTTGGAAGCTTTGAGGTTTTATTTACGGATCTGTAGACGGTAGCACATTTCATGTCTCTGTCAATATGAATGGATGTGAAGATGGGTCCCCTTTCTAATACCTTCTCTCCTTTTCCAACAAAGTAGGTATAGACCCCTTCGATTACTTTATCCATGTCCATTCCGAGCTCATTGATTTCAGCGATTGTTAACTCGACTGGAATTTCCTCGGTCTGTCTTGTCTCAAACCTTTCCATGTATCTGATTTTGCTAAAAGTATTCTTTAAATACATGCAAACTGTGATTGCCGGGATGTTGGGTTGGAAATCGGTTGCTACTACAACAGATGTCGTAGTGGCAAAGTTGAAGTATATTTTTGAAATGTACCAGATATGGAAATTACACCCTACGACAGAAATCAGAATTGACAGCAGTTGTAAACCGGAAATGTCCATTCCATGTCCGATATTTTCATGGCCTTTCGATTGTATGATTGGAAATTTGATGTTTTTCTTAGGATGCGCAGTCTGGTTTGAAATCGTGTGTATCATATTTTGTATAATTTCTTAGAAATTCAATTTTAAAAATGTATTCGTTCCGTTCCACAAACCAAAAATCCACTGCACTCCTTGTATTTTTCATCTTGAATTTGGATTCTGAGTATTCTGCAAGTCTAAAGATTAGAATAAACACTGAGAATGTCATTGAGAAGTGGTATTGATCATGTTACGTGAAGTTGATTTATTTAATCGCGCTCGTGAGTTTCATGAAATCCATATAGAATGCGATACGCGAAATCGTAAATATTGACCATAAACTTTATTTCGGACAGCCAATGCATCGTAATCTTGACTCCGATTGTCTTCTTGCCTCGTGAAACCGATGTGTTTTACGACAGTAGCCTGATTTGTGAAATTGGCAGAAGTCGAAATCATTCAATAGCAGAAAGGGCTTCAATTTCATGTAAACCCTTTTACCAGAGTATCAATCAGCTTAATGCGATATTATCAAAAACTTTTTTCAATGACATTCTCAATGTTTATTCTAATCTTCAGACTTGCAGAACACTCCGAATCAAAAGTCAAGTAGAAAAGTCACCATAATATTATCGCATCTAAGAGAACGTAATGAATATACGAGGAGCGGAGTCGATTTTCGGTTTGTGGTACGGTACGAATACCTTCTTTAAATAGATTTTGATATTTCAATAAGTTTTAGGAATTATTCAATATATTGTATATGTGTTAGCTCGCAATCCTACGTAGTGTTGTCGAATTCCGGCTTCAAATTTTGGTAAAGAGGGACTACTTCGAATTGCGAACGGGAGCTCATTCCAAATTTTGGGAATTGTGAAAAAGAACCTGAATATATTCTTAAGTCAGAAATGCTCGGTCATTTTTTACAAAACAAGTACTCCAGACTGAAAACTGGAATAATTCAAAGCAAACCAAGTCAATGACATTCATGGGTCTCGGCGGAAGTACCCTCAAAGTTGTTTGGTCAATCAAAATGAAATTGGGGATGCCATAATGCAAGTTTAGTCCATGGTTGAATGCCGATTACATGCCGAATTCCAATTCATTATTTTAATTTGGACTGAAGTGGAATAAATTAAAAGTGGCATGGAGGGACAGCCGTGACGATAGGTGAATTTTTCGAAACCATGGGTAACGAGCGAAATTTCAAACAACCGTCCCCTGTAACCGTCCATAATTTCAACATTAGCAAGATAGACACTGTCACCCTCACCACCCTATTAGAAGGGTCAGATATACGGGCTGGCTTTCGGCCAGATCAGATATACGGAACGGTAGACAGAAGAATTGAACAGATGAAATTCCAGGGATCCCCACCCGTGTGAAACGTCTACTACAAAATGTGTCCCTTGCTGATTTAACTAAACACTCGATTACTGACTATCAATGGAATAATGCCGTACTTTCCAGTGCGCCTTGGAGAATTCGCTGCACGCATGCGTTGGGGAGATATGGCCAAGTTAAACTTTCACTGGCCATAACTCCCGGTTTATGTCAGCTAGCCGGGAGTTATACGGCTTGTTGGAAAGCTCGATCAAGTATCTTTCCAGTGCGTCCAAAAGGAATGCGCTGCGCGCATGCGTTGGGGAGATATGGCCAAGTTAAACTTCCACTGGCTATAACTCCCGTTTTGTGTGAGCTAGCCGGGAGTTATTTGGCTTGCTAGAAAGCTCGATCTAGTATCTTTCCAATGCGCCCTGGGAGAATGCGCTGCGCGCATGCGTTGGGGAGATATGGCCAAGTTAAACTTTCACT
>JAQFYE010007140.1:0-10123 GCA_034694305.1 Protaphorura glebata
CTGGGTCTGCATTGCATCCGCAGGCTGCCATGCTCTACGTGTTAAAGGCGCCTGAGACACCCCGTACAATACTACTAATGTTACAATGCATTGACCGGGCAAACGCAGTAAGTGGTCGCATTAAAGAGTTTTATTCGACTAAACTTTCCCATCTTACTACTAGGGGTACCTTCCCTGGTCTAAATATAAACCAATAAATACATGCAGATGTTTAACCGTGGTTTTCGGTGAATAATTATTACGAAATGGGGGTAATTGGAATGAACCAGTGACCAAGGTACTCAGAAATTGAATAATTTCGAAGGTCAAAGGTGAGGTAATGTAAATTTTACGTTTGAAGTCTGTCCCTTGCACTTGCACTTATTTATATTTGACTGGAATATAGTGACTGTTTCTCTTTTGAGACAGAGTTGTATGAGTTGTGATGGAGTTGATTGAAGATAAGAGAAGGGAATGAGGTGGAAACGAAACAGATTTGAAACTTTGTCACACTATCAACCAAAAAGAGAAAACTTTGTGGGAGAAAGTTTTAGACTTGTTCTAGTGAGGTTTCCATTACATGTATTATTTAGTCTGGGCGGACTTTTACCATCTCATCCATGCATAATAGTTTGGAGGTTGAGGCAGTCGGACAGGGTTAAACTACTTCCAAGCAACCAACCACCCTAGGTCAATCCTCAATGTCAACCTCCAACTCAATCTTTCTGTCACTGAAAGTCAAAGGTTATATATATCACCGTTTTGCTTTTACCCCTGATGGGGGTAATATTAGTTCAGGTTTGGTTAGGTCTGGTCTGAACTCGTAATAACTTTTATATGTGATTTACTAGTTCTCCCAGACTTTGGGTTTTATCTATAACATATACACATGAAGATAAAAAAAAGCCAGGATGGTGGAAACCGTTTGAATTTTGATCAAAGACAGCGGAAATGGAGTGGAGAAAGCACGAGGGAGAAAACATTTGCTTACTTCTCGGACAAATGCTAGACTCACAGAGAATTCATCATCTTGTACGGAGTAACTGTAGAGATCATGTCATGTCCTCGTGTCATGTCCTAAACTGAGGATGTGAGAGAAATACAAAACTTTAAATTGTGAGTACAAAGTTTTTTGAACGAGGATGTGAATGAATAGATATCAAAAAAAGTTTAATAAATTCCATTTAAAGACTGAAAGGAGTTGAAGATCAAAAAATATATTTCTTCACAACACAAATTTCACACCGGATTCCGAAAATTTGTTTGAAAAACATTATTTTGCGTAACTCCTGGGCTGAAAGCTTGACTATTCTATTTTTTTCATATTCTGGAAGGTTCCTTTTGACTGTCAGCTATTAATAAATTCCGGAAAATTCCTTCATCGCTATCGTGATTGTGATTAAGGATTCAGTCAAAGGATTTCCTGTCCTTGTATGATTTCTACTTGACGTCTGTAATTATTCTGAAGGTTTCCAATGCGTAGTAGTTTTATTGTGAGATTACTAATTTCCATTTTCATATACGATGTATATTCCTAGTTCTATTTTTAACCATATAGTATTTTACCGCCGACATCCAAAGAAGATCACATTACAATACGTACGTACGGCTAATTAGAAAAGCTCGTTTGATTTTATGAATCGTACGCCAAGGACTGCTCTAATTCTGACGACAAGGGCGACGTACCACCACAGTGCAATGGTTTATTAGAATTTGTGACTACTGTATGATATTATGACAGAAACTAAATGTAGATGAAATTTTGTGGAATAGGGATGGATGGCGAATTGTGAGATTCAGGACTTGTGTAATGGATTTTATTATAATCTAGGCCGAGGCCTCGAGTCATCAAAATCCTCGAGTATCAAATTCTTGGTCTAGGAAAGAAAAGAAGTCAGATCGGATTACCAATTGTAAGAACATATAGTGCCCGCATAGTATTGTTTACATTTGCAGATTACATGGGTTCCGTAATTTTACTCCTACGAGGAGACCAGTTTTCATGTAAAAACAGCATATAGCATTGTCTTTCTCCGGCTTTCTCCATTTGTCTTCATAGAGAAATTGGTGAAAGTCCATGAAGTATGACCCTCTTTGAATAAATAGAAGCCCGGACTTCTAATAAAACAAATACGGTAATAAGAAATAATAATTTGGACGAAACCATCGTATTATTGACCAGGACACTTGAAATGCCTGATTCTGAACACAATAATCGGGTTTTAACGTGTAAAAAGGTTTCCTTGTTAGTTGAGAAGGGTTATTGCCAGTTTCAGTTTCCCTCTCGGGTCTATGCATTTCGTGCATGTACACTGAAGAAATTGTCTTAAACCTTAATGTCCATTGTGGGAAACATGTTAGTAAATTTGGTAGCGGCCCTGACCCGGCCTACTCCACTCAAAGGGTCGTAAGTTGGGTTTTATTCCTGGACAATCCTTGTAGTCGTTCCAGGTCAGGTATAATTATATTTAGTATCGCGGAGGGATTCCGTTGGCTCGCGATGTCAACGACAAAGCAATTGTCCACGTAAACGTAAACATATGAAGGGCTGAAAAAATGTTACACATAAAAAAATGTTAACGACTTGGCAAGAAACTAAATTCAGTGTCACACAAAAACAAGGGCTAAACATAAATTGGATTTATAGCAGAAGAGTCACGAATTGTCCAAGTTTTATATGAAATAATAATTACGGTAGGTACCAGAATGACTTTCATAGCCTTGTCCTTGGTCTCCGGGTTTGATATATTAGCTCCACAAGTTTTCTGTTCAACAAGGGTTCTTTATTCCGACAGGGTGGTCCATGACCTCGTATCCGCCTTGGATTGATACAAGGAGATTCCCGCGCCAGAGCCACATCTTCATTCTGTACCAAAGGACACCGCATACACCTTATGGCAAAATGTACGCCGTGGGAAATGTTTGAATTTTTTATGTTGTAGTCGTTGTGATTTTCAACAAGTTTTGTGAAAGGCCTACCTCAAAAGCTTAACCGTTTGGCCACTAGAAATACACTGTTGTGCATGTGTGACCGCGTACAGTGAAAGTCAAAGTGGAAGTCACTGTGTACGCCATCGCACATGCCCAACAATGTATTTTTAGTGACCGAACGGTTCGACTTTTGGGGTAGGTCCTTCACAGAAGTTGTTCACAATCACGTGGACTACAACATATAAAAAATCCGAAGATTTCCAACGGCGTACATTTTCCCATAATGTGCATGTATGCGGAATCCTTTATTTTTGACGAGCAACAGCTAATCATTTTTCCATCGATATGGGGGATTTGGGTATTACAAGGAGGTTATACGCCGTCAAAATTTTCCGTACTACTAGGGCTACCTTCAATGGGTCAAATGGAGCGAGAAATATGGAGCGAAGTCTGAGTAGTTAGTATACGAGTACCTTGGACAAATCATAATTCATACCTATTATGTGCAATGTTTCATGCGGTGTCTCTTTTGATGTCAATTGCCCCGGGACTTTTGAATAGTGATACCGTATTAATTCTATTAGGAGCTCGGGCTTCTATTCACTCGAGGAAGTTCAGAGTTCAAAGGCCTTCACAATTTTTTTCACTGGGATATATGGAGAAAGTTGGAGAAAGGTCCGGCTTATATTTGACTACTGGCTTAAGTATATTAGAGCCAGATCTTGGCTACATATAAAATAAATAACTTATATGCATTTTATAGAAAATTATGTGGAACAATTTAACCAAAATGTCTGAGCAAAAAAAGAACAGCCGTTCATTTGGAAGCCTCGTGTCAGTTTTTGGACCCGTGAGTGCCAAAACCGATTATGCGATAGCTTGATGAATAACTCTGTCCCTTCGACATTAAATTCTTAAAAAATAAGTACATATTTTATTCTTCTGAGGAAGCCGGTTCCTACAACTTGGACTGGAAAGAGTTGCAGCGGTCAGTACCTTTGAATTGAATTGTGAAAGTGGATTTTCTCATTTCGGTACTTTTACTTTGATGCTATGGAGATCCTAGAAAAGAGCAATTTGTAGAGACCTACCTCAAACTTTCTGTTACACAAATAGGTGAGGATAGTATAAAAAAGTTGTGGAGTATAAATTCTAGAAAATCAAATCAATATTTTATTTTCTCTCAAACTTGACTCTCACCAAACAGAATCGAGTCAAGGTTGGTAAAGTTTTCTGTCTACAAATATTCTGTTTGGTTACAACCACCATACTACCCGCCAACCCGCCAAAGCAAACAACCCAATACCAGTATAATACAACTACTTTCTCAGAATTCCAGAGGCATCAGTATCTGGAGTGAGTGTATTTTTTTTGGCTCGTTTGTATATGTTCTGAGGAAAACTCGGGAGAAGTTTAGCTAAGCAGGCAGGGAGGCAGGCGGGGAAAGACAAATTGCTTGAGTCCACGTTGAAGTGAAGTTTTGTGTAGTTTTCCTGTTTCTATATAAGATTTTTTGGACAAAGAGTTGGAATTCAGCTTGAATGAGTCTGAAGCACATATTATGTAGCTTGACTGGCTGGACTTGGACTACTTTCGACTACTTTATGAAAGAATTGAATATAAAATCCATCCAAACACCCCAGGCTATTCCTTCTTTTCTAAACTTGGTTCCTTTCTTTTAATCTTGACCCACTTTAGAGGAAGTGTGACAAATTAGGGTGATTCATTGGATTATTTACCACTTAGACTTTTTTTTCTCAGCCAAGCCCAAGCGACTTGTTTATATTAAGCGTGTGCCAAGAACTTTGAACAATTATACATAAAAGACACACTGTGCCACGTGTTGGCTTCATACAGTCTGTGGTTTCCTTTTGAAAAGTTGAAGGACTCATTTGTTTCAGATTTGGGTTGAATGTGGCAATAAATATCCATGAATATCCAGAGACGTCTAATAGGCTATAATTATTACCAAGGAAGGTGGCTGTCACTTTTTTTCCCAAAAATAATTTACGATTACAATCCCACACTCTAGCACTCACATTTAATATTAACAAAGGCATATGTGTATTTATTTATGATCCGGACCTTGACCCCAATCTTGCCATATTTATAGCCAATACAGTGCATTTTTAACATTCTGTACAAGTTGGAATTGAAGGCGGAAATGCGGCGAAATCTTTGAACTCAATTTTATTCGTATGATGTGGACTGTCGAGATGGGGTCATGGTCCTTGAGGGTCAGCGATTTCTATAAAAATAAGTGAAGTAAGCATATGATATTATTGATTTCACCTAATTGCCGGAATGACCTACAAAATGATGGAGAATGGAATCAATCTCCGGGGTTGACGAGTACGGAAATCCTTCTTTTAACCCGAATTCAATAGACCATGAGTTTATTGGATGAGAAAGACTCTGAATTTTTTGTAATGGAAGAAATAGGCTTTTCAAAGCCGTTTCTCCGTAGGTATTCATGATCTATTGTGATTGGTGTCTCTCATCCAAGAGCTATAAATTATCCCTCTTCAATGTGAATAGGTACGAAAATCTGATAAAACGTGCGTGCATTTGCAGAATAAGGAAGAACGGGAAGGTTACACAAATCCACGTGTATTTCTGATTTTAATCTAATTCTGATACGATACCTGGTCCAACCGACTTCCCTGGCTGGACTGGTAGACTAGGAAATATTGAATTAAACTAGTCAAGTTGTCTGAGTAGAAAGTGTAGGATAGACGGTGATACCGCAAGTTAGAAATAATTGAATTTTATAAAGTCAAACACGATAAAGCTGACCAACTGTGTCAACCACATTTGTACTCAAATCAAACGTTCTAGAATTGTCAATTCCAGAAGGCGGAACATGGTAATAGTCAAAGTATATCACAACCTATTTCACTACAACCCTTTCAACTGTAGTTTTCATGTTCTTTTACTTGGAAAGTGTTTCAAACACGTGTGTAACACTTAGTCGTTAGGATAATTGACAATTTCCAATTTACGAAAGGCCATGTCATACATTGCCTTATAGAAAATAGAAACGCACATCTATAAATAGACAAATCAGAATAGTAGCTATTATATCCTGTACAATTCTCTCCAATAAATCCATATTCGAGTGCCAAGAAACCTCGTAAAACAATTACCAAGCAAATAATGACGGAGGGATCGAACTCTGACTACAGTGTTGTAGTAATGGCCCGCTTTTACCACCATGCTACAAGATAAGGATAGTAGAATATTATATCCGACTCCTGCCAGAATTCACTTTCCCTTTTCAGATTTATGAGGTTGGATATTTAGGACTCGTGAATTATAAAAGGGTGATCCGAGACATAATGCAACTGCAGAATCGCTCCAGAGTGCTACATTGCAGAATAAGATTTGAATTTTAATATGAACTCTCATTAGTGCTTTTCTTTATGTTTACTTTCCCCGGGCTATCCTCGTTTTCGGTTCTTCGGATTCGACAAGGTCAATTAATTTGAGACAGACTTGGGTCTTGGGTGTGCCATGTGTCCTATGTCCAAAGTGCCTCTGCGCATTAACCAAGAAAATTCTATAACATTTGGGAAAATTTTGGAAGACAGAACAGCAGAACTTTCTTGAACAATATTGCAGGCATTTCGAAGGTGAAAAGATGACCTTGAAAAAACTGCATATGCAACGGAATGTGAGATTTTTTAGGATTCAGGAAAATATCCTGCGTGGGAATTGTTGACAGTTGACGAGAGATTATCAAGTATTTTTCTTAGTTGGAAAATATCTGAGAATGAAAGTGGTAGGGGGACCTTCTCTACTGGGCGACTAAGCGGCGCTCCGCCTTCCCGGTATGCTGAGAAAGAAAAATAAAATAGGAAATAACAACCAATTATAGTCATGTCGTGGATTCTATGACAAGTTTATTTTTTTACTTTTGAAGAAATCCCGTAGGCTTTGTTTGATGATCTTCACGTGCCCTCAATCAAAAACGCCCAGACTGTCATCGCCTTCTTGTTGATTCTCTTTTCTCAAGTTCTTTCAGACGTCAGTTAAATACAATGTGGCTAATTTTGTACTTAATAATTGACTATAGTGCAGTTTTAAGAGCAGCCCTGACGTTTCCCATCATACATATTGTACATTTAAGGACAGCAAAGACCATTTCGAATTTCTTCTGGATGAAGAACTAGTCTCTGGGAAACTTGGAGCAAAATGCCTCATGAAAAATCGCTGAGTAATTTGCCAAAATGGAATAAGTGATAATTTTTGGATTCCAAAGTATTGGATTTGTTGTCATGTACGTGGAAATGTAGAAGTCCAGATTTGAAATTCAATCTAATTATAGGAGCCTGTAAAATTGTATTGTAGCTTTGTGGTACCATTTCTAATCTTGAGACTTAAGGAAGAAATAGAAGTGTGTCAATAGATTTTTTTTGATTAGCTCAATTAAATAAAAATATTGTCGGACATTTTAAGTTTTTTTGAATTCCGAAGATTTATATTTCAAGAAATTTCAAAAACGTTGCAAGAAAATTCTTGCTAGAGTGAAGTTAAGTTTGTATTTTGTGTGAAGTATTGTCGAATTAGTTCATCTTATTTCTTTTTATTCCTAAGTGTATTCCGTCCGGACATGAAGTTCTGAAACTTGTGCCGAATATCGTTTCACCACTTTTTTTCCACTTTAGAAGTCCAACGAAGAACCAAAAATTGAAAAAGTTGGAATCGCAGATGCAGATTTTTTTTACTTCAATTGGGAACAATAATTAATTACTACAAAACTAATACGACACGAACGAAATAAGAAAACGAACACAACAGAATAGAACATTTCTGGAAGACATATCGCAGATGCAGATTTTCTAAGACTGTCCAATTGAGAAGAAAAACTAATTACTAAGAAACAAACACAACTCCACAGAAAACATTCCAAACGAAATAAAAAAACGAACACAACAGAATAGAGAATTGAGGTTAAACATATTTATTTACAATCAAAATCCAAAATTCATAAACGACAAAATGGTTACAATAAAATCATCTCCTCCATAAACGGCAGTCTCAAAATATATCACAATCGGCACAGTTGTTCAGTGGACTTCAGTAAACGCGGATGGTTCCTTCAGCATCAAGAACGGCGACGAGGCCTTCACGGAGGATACACAAGTCTTGAGGAGTAAATTCTCCATTTCCGTAGATGCTAGAGTGGGGGGTTCCGCTAGAGGACACAACACGAACACAGTCATTCCGGGAAGCACAGATGAGGAGATTTCCAGCTACGTCAACCACCATTCCTTGAGGGCGCATCACTCGTTTGGAATCCACAAAGTCGATCTTCAAGGTCAGGTCCAAATTGATCGCATAAACGGCGTGACGGTTGAAATCTGAGACGTAGATCCGTTCACCTGCGGCAAAAATAAATAAACCTGTATTACTGTCACAAAAAATGTTAAAACACTACGGGGATCCGACAAACATAACTACGAACAGTACTGACCAGAATTATCAAAGCAAACACCACGAGGGTACTCGAACTGATCCTTGTACTCGAACGGGTTGACCTCAAAGATACTGTACTTGCGTAGAAAATTTCCAAGACGGTCGAACATCTGGAGGCGATGATTCCTGGAGTCAGCCACAACGATCAAAGCACCATTCGGCGAAACAGCCAATCCCCAGGGGTAGTAAAACTCTCCATCCTTATGTCCCTTGCTTCCAAAAGCACTGATGAATTGTCC
The DNA here is from genome assembly GCA_034694305.1 of Protaphorura glebata. Classification (NCBI taxonomy): domain Eukaryota; kingdom Metazoa; phylum Arthropoda; class Collembola; order Poduromorpha; family Onychiuridae; genus Protaphorura; species Protaphorura glebata. The sequence continues at coordinate 8,628 of JAQFYE010007140.1, forward strand.
ATCCAAGGTCCAGAAACAAATTCGATGGTTATCCTTGTCCGAAACGACGACACGTCTGTTCTCCATATCCACAGCAACTCCAGTCGGACGAAACATTTTCTGGGTTCCAGCTTTGTCTCCAAATTCATCCAGCTTGACCCCCTGTGGTGAAATCACCCGAATTTGATCCGTTTCCTTGTCCGCCATATAAATCTGTGGAAAATTTCAATTTTCATTTTCATTAAAATAGTTTTCAATTTTCTAAAAAAAATGCCTCACCTTCTCTGCAAAACGATCCACGTCAATTCCCCAGCATTTGATGATGCGTTGGCCGGATGAGCCGAAGCCACGATATCTCTGTGGTGGAAGAGTGGTCGGGATCATTTGAGCCCTACAGGCGCCATATTGTCTTGATACTGAGAACACGAACGGACTTCCGTTGATGTGTTGAGGTGACGGGTAGTGAAGTCGGACATATCCTTCGTAGAGACCACACTCCGTAGAAATGAATGAGCAAATGAAGCGAGTGCGGGTTGCTGGGTCCAATTGGAAGGTCACTGGACAATGACGTCCTGATGGATGAAAGACGGCGACGTCGAAAAATCCAGGTTCTTCAGGGTAGATCAATCCATTCTCCAATCTTCCTTGGATGTAGAATACGAGTGGTAGAAATACCAAGTGGCCTTGATGCTTGGGGTAAGTGAAGTATTCTTGTGGGCGTGGACAAAGAAATCTGTTTTCTTCTGGGGCCAGGTCTTCCGGAAGGTCTTGTTGTTGATAGGCCAGTTGTGGTGGTGCTGATTCTCGGATCGAGTTCATTGGAGCCCATGGCATCTGTTGATTCAGCGGTACTGGTGAACTCATCCATCTTTCCCAAGGGGTTCCTCCAATGTCGTAGCCGTTCCCTGACGCTGGTGGTCCATAAGATGAGTACCCCATCTGCATGCCAGAAGGTCCAGGAAGTTGAGAGGAGGGTCCAGCTACCGGTCCATGAGAAGGTCCAGGGTTCTCTCCTCCAGTCCTAGCGTCAATGGTCCTCCGATTTTGGAATCTGTTCTCAAATTCCATCAGGAAGGCCGGTCCTGGGATGCGCTGAGCACCAGCTGAATCCAGCGAAGACTCCGAGGAAATTGACGCAGCAGGAGCAGGAGCATGAGCAGCATCTTCTTCTCCGGTGGCGCCCTCAACCTGTGAAATAGTCAAAAATTATTAGAAACCTTTACTTGAAGAATCCAACTATACAGTCAGTTTTACCCTTCGGTTGCGGTCCACTTTCCAATTTTTTCTGCCATCGCCATCTTTTCTCCAGCTCCAGTTTCCAGGTGGCGATCCGGATCCGTTCGCACCAGGCATGACAGTGGTTGCGACTGGGAGACTTTGTTCTCAAGTTTTTTGAAGGAGAGAGAGCTTTTTTGATATTTTTTCTCCAATTTTCAAAACAAGAGTGACGCAGAATCCAAGGGAGCACGGGCCTTTTATACTTTTCCAGGAGGCCTGGGTAAGGTACCTGAAGTCTC
>JAQFYE010007141.1:0-10122 GCA_034694305.1 Protaphorura glebata
GTCATACGTCAGAATGGAGTAATGGGTGAAAACCTTCATTTCAATACAAATCCTCCATTGAAAAACCATCAACTTTCGAAAACGTCTGGCTCATTCCCTAATGATGATAATACCATCCTTAGCCATCAAATCATAAAAGATCACATATTATATGTGAAAATTGTTCTGATTTCTGACTCAGGTGTCCCGCCAACCAAATGTTTGGTCTCCATGGGAAAGTTGGGCAAACGGACAGAAATAACAAATGTGTGTAAAATTTCAGTCAGTCTTGACTTCAGAGAAATGAGAACAAATCGACAGTCAATCAATAGTTTAGTCAGTTTTGATTTCAGAGAAATAGGGAGAAATCGATACAAGTTTAATTTAAATTCAGACAGAATATTACGATGTTTGTCCACATCATCCTGATTAGTTCCCTCTTGGGTCTCGTTTCAACGCAATGTCCATACACTGTTGCACCTGGAACTCATTGCAGTGTCATGTGTAACCCATTCCAGAAAGGGTTTTCTAGACTTATAGGACCAAACGAAGGATGTTTCAATATCCAAACAGATGGCGTCCCAAGTGAAGGATATTTGGTAGTGTCACTTGTCCCTGACCTTAGCAGTGGTGCCCGGAGGCGTGCATGCGAGAAAATTCAATTGAAGGAGATGGCCATTGGAGCTTTTGACACATCTGGGTTTCCAATTGGTCAATTTGAAATAGCCCTGGGAGCTGGAGCAGAGAAACTCTTCAAAACTCATTGCAATCTCAAGGGTGAACGAAGAACGTGGGTTTATCTCCCAGAAGATCCTTTAGACACTCCGAAACGTGATACAGATATCCCAAGTCATTTCGGCACATCTTGTCTCAAAACGCCTTCATTAGAGAAGAAATACGAAGTACGTCTCAAATTATTCGATTGCACTTTGACTTTATATTGGTCGAGTCGTAATATGCGTGTAAATATTAATCGCCTTAAGAAGTGCAGATCTCTTCCTGAATTCATACGTGATTGACAGGGGTCATGTTTTTGCGTACTTGATTTATGAAAAATTATTGACCTCTTGCTTATTTCAAGATTAAAGAAATTATAAAGTCCGCTAATAATGAACTAATCTACGGTCTCTGAATGGTGTACGATTGACTGAATTTCATCGGTTTTATATTTCTGTCCTTTGTAGGAACGTAGAATTCAAAATCCATCAAAGACAACTGACATCACAGGAATTGGACGATTCTTATTGAGAAGAACACCGGCCCAAAATTTTGAAGGATTAGGAATGCTTTATCACATCGGAGATAAATTCAAAACGCGTATTTTGTTCATGTATGTTTTCTTAATATTTCACAAAGCAACGTAACCCACGCCAGCTTTTGGATAATATTTAGTCGAGTTCTACTACTCCTGGTTCCTGAGACGCCTAGGGGTTAGCATGAACTAAATGTGGGACCATGGTAGTTATAATTCTGATAAACCCATGTGGACGTATGATTTTACTTCTGATTCTAATTCCAATTCCAATTCCAGTGCTGAAATGCTTTTCACGGACGAATCTGGCACAGATTTTGTTGATACAACGACTGGTAATGTACGAGATTATTACGAATTCAATCCGACTGCGAGCTCCGGTAAACTCCAAGATTGTTTCAGAGGCAATGTTCCGTCCAGGAGTTTCACACGTTATTTTTTCTCAAGTGCTAGCATCAGGCCAAATGCGATTTATCTCCAAGAACTAAATGGTGACACAACAACAACAACAAAACCAACGACCACAACTACAACCACAACCACACCTACGCCAACGACGGCCATTACAACAAAACCAACGACCACAACTACAACCACAACTACGCCAACGACGGCCATTACAACAAAACCAACGACCACAACTGCAACAATAACTACTCCAACGACGGCCATTGCAACAACCACAACTGCAACTACACAGATGACCACCGGTACCACTACACCAACTCCAAAGCTTACACCAGGCCCACGCCCAGCCAGACCATCTTTACCACCCCCTGCAGTGGTTAAACGGAAGGGTACCGATCCATCTCCATTCTTTGAACGTCCGGTTGAGGTGATTACATTTAAAATTGATATATCTAATGCTAACAGCTAATCCCCATAAATTTTGGCCGATTGACTTGAACCCAACGCTAGAGTCGTTTTTAAAAAACGAACTTTCTACACAGAATGTCAACCTCCGTTTTCCCCCACTTTCGAAAGAACGCCGAACATTTGCCCTTGCCATTCATATTTCAAGTATTGAAATTCTTTACGACAGCTGTGAAAAATAAACGTGTCATAAAAATTCTGATTTTTCTTTGAATACTTCTTGAAGCCGACACAATCGCCCAGGATTGAAAATGAAAGAAAGGACATTTACGACCGATGCGAGTTGACCAAAAAATGTCTGGCCAGTAGTACTGAGGCTGACACTGGACGCAAAATAACAGCTGCAGTATTGAAAGAACAGGACATCTGTATTTCCAGAAAAAACTGCCGTGTGATGCTTTCTTATGGAGATGCGGAGAAGGAAAAATATAAAATCAAAGATGATTACGTTTACATTGAAATGCTTGGGAAAACGAGTTCATGGGTGGCCATGGGACTTTCACTTGATGCTAAAATGGTACACAAATTTAAGTAAACATTCAGTTTGTTGTGGCTTAGTGATACATGTGTATCGCTATGTGGAGGCATCAATTACGGTGATTGCTCTAAATTAATGATTTTTCTCATTATAGTGAGCAAAATCAATTCTTTATGACAAGTACGCCGTTATTTTTGACCAAGTCTGGCGAATCCCAATTAATATCTACATCGAATTATTTTCAGGGTGATGATTTCGTTGTCGAATGTGTGAATGACAGGAGAACAAAGATTCAAATGTACACATCTTGGAATTTAAACCCGAAGGAGACAGAAAATGGAAAGGCTAACAATAAAAGGATTGACAAAGTAAGCGGGATCGGATAAAAGACCTTACCACTTGGGTGTCGCTTTTTAATCTCGTGTTGGCTTTTTTCTAACTAGCTGCTATTTTTAATTCCGTCTCACAGAGCAATGACAAGGAAAACTTCCTTATTGTTCATGACACTGGGTTCTTGCCGACGGGACCAAGTCTTTTTTGTAAATTCTCTGTCAAAAAAGAATTGTTTTATATGAATCCTCGTACTAACAATACAAGACACGATTTTAACCTCCCTACTACGCTCTACTACGTTCTTATGTCTGTTGGAGAAACTAACGATGATGCATCAGGTGAGTCAAAAATACTCTCAAGTTCTTAGGGGAAGTCAGAATTCAGGTGTCGAAATTACGGATCCCTAAGAGATTGCAATCTGAATTTTGTATTGATGGAAGAAATAAATATTTATATTTTAAGGAGACACTTTGTCCAAAACATTTGACAAGGATGTTCAATCCAGTTATTTATATGTAATGTTCATTCTCTAAGAAAAAAATACAAATTTTATTGAATAATTTAAAATGTAAGAGATTCATGGTTTTCTTTCTTTTTTTAGAAAATTGTCTAATAGAATTTAAACTCAAGGGTGCTCGCTCTGAACCTTAAGTTCACACTGACCGTACAAACGAATATTTCGTTTCAAAATTTAAGAAATTATTTTTTCGAAGAAAATGAAACACTATAAAAACTCCGGATTCCTTTCAAGAAGCTTCAGTGAAAATTTTAGAAGAATCCATTTTGAGGATGTCTTAGATAAATCGACGGGTGTCGAAAAGTCTCATTAGAGTCCCCTTGTTATAGGCATGGGCAGCAAATCGAGACTTATCGACACGTGTCGATTTATCTTCGACATCCTAAAATGGATTCTTCTAAAATTTTCACTGAAGCTTCGTGAAAGGAATCCGGGGTTTATAGTATTTCATTTACTTCGAAAAAAGAATTTCTCAAATTTTAAAACGAAATATTCGTTAGTACGGCCAGTGTGAACTTAACGTCCAGAGCGTGTACCCTTAATATTTGTTTCCGTGTTCACTACAGAATAGATGTTATATTCTCTTACACTGAAATTGAGTTTGAACGGTTTCATTTCTCCTTTAGAGAACCTTACACCCCATATCTCGTACCGAATATGGGCATCAAAATTTAGAGTCGCGTTGGGAGCCAGATTTTCGGTGAGTAAAACAACTACTTTGAGAGAATTAAAAGATTCTTAAAAAATTCAGAATGGGCACGTCTTGTGGTCTTCATGGTCTCCGATGCAATAAATGCAATATAGCACATTTGGACCGAAAAGACTTATCTATTTTCGAAATGGGCGTCTTAAATTTATGATTCAAATTTCATACTTTTCAGTATATTACTTATGTATAATGTATAATAATATTAATTTATATCAAATTATGCGGTGACGTATTTTTTTAACTTATTAAGTGCCTACTAATTTTTTGCCTAAAATAGCCAACACCAAGACAACAAATTCTGATCCACGCTCATGGCCAAGTCATGTACTTTGTCTTTTTGTTCATTTACCCGATTGGTATCTTCCTCGCCCGGTACTACAAAGAGACATTCATAAAACGAACCTGCTTTGGCATGAGAGATTGGCATTTGGTAAGAATTTAATCCAATATCAATTTTGCGGTTCGATGTACACTGTGACAGTTATTATTTCCTCTTAAATAATTTCAGATACATGCAATTCTTCATTGCTTCGGACTTGCAGCCATTCTGGGTGGACATTTTTGTCTCACTTTTGGAAATGACGGTTGGTCGAATCCAAGTAAGAATGAAACATCAACCTTTCATTTCTGGACATCACTGACGACGGCAGCTTTGTACCTCTGTAATGTACTTTTGGGGCTCATTGACCATGAGAGAACATTTGGAACTAAATGTCAATTCTGGCATTGGGTTCATGCCATCCTGGGTCACGTGACTTACTTGCTTGGAAGTACGTGAATATGCCATTATCATAATCTAAGTCTGAATTCTTAATGTGCAAGCTGGTTCACAATTATTCTTTTCCACATCTTGAAAACTTGTGTGTATCATTTCTGAACCATCCTGTAAAATGAGATCACACGGTTGGAGGTCACTTTCGGTTTTTCAATATTGATTTTTATTTTTTGTGTATTTTTTTATTCTGGTCAGTGGTGACACTCATTGATGCTGAGAACATACAATATTCTGATTTACCATGTATGGCAACTGGACTGGTTTATACCTGGGTCATCATTTATTTTGTCTTCAATTTCGTCATGTCTGTGAGTTTATTTCAAATCTAATGCACTGGAACTTTTAACACTGGTATGGCTGGGATCTAACTACTGCGTCGGTATCGGATTTCATTCCGATGCCCGCAGCGGTGCTAGTGAATTTTACAACCAGCGCTAAAAATGTGAGAGAAATAGTGTTATTTCTTATATGGCGGCTCGTTTAGTTTTACCGCATTTCCATTTTCAGCATTCGTTATTCCTATTATTAGGATGATTATAATTTTTTCAGTTCCACTATTGCTGGATTGATTGGATAGAGGGCGTGAGAGGTCGGGCTCAGGCCCTCGGCCCCATTGAACTATTGGTTCAACCCGAGTCTTTGGAGGTCGCACCGGTGAGAAAATTATAATTTAGTCGAACGATACTAACGAATAAATAATATAAGACGCTTTTCATAAACATTAATTTCATGTCGTTCTCTTTAGGGAAAACGTATTCGAGTCATTGTACTCGTTTGTTCGTGATTGTGTCTGGTGGATTCATGATTGCTATGGTCATAATCTCGGGAGTCGCCACGAAGGACAATGCTTGCAGGAAAACGGAATACTTTATTGAATTGAAGAAAGCTTCTGATCAGTAATGTTTAAATAAGTAGAATCTCTTCGACAGATTAATTCTACAATTAAAAGAAAAATTTGAATAAATCACTGCAATCATTTTGACATTAGTTTTTTTTTTAATTTCACATTAAGTTTTACGGCTTTCGTATCATAGAGGCAGTTCTTGTTATTTTTTATGGCGAGCGACCGACCATTCCCAGAAAACCAGCCAGCTCAGGTTCTCTGGACAGGATTAACATGTGGAGTTTTGCAACAATTCTTCCCGATAACATGATAATTTGCATATGTATTTGCCGAAAAGTTTTATGGCGTTATGTATTTAGTTGTATGTCGAAGTTGTATGTCCAAGGTGCACCGTTCTTTAATGACGTCATTCGTCATAAATTTTCCATTCAGCCCATGGACTTCATATTTGGGTGCCACGGGGTTCCCCGTCGGAATTTCATTATTTGCAAAATGAAGAGTTTGAAAATTATTTTCACTACTGGCTTACCTGGTATTACAGGTACTTCTTACAGAATCCAATTCAGAATATAGAGTGCAGCCAATTTTAAGATATTTCCGTTTTTACATTTTTCATTTTATACTATAATTTACAAGTATAATAGTATAGGTATTTTTCGCACAATCTAATTCAGAATAGAATGCGGTCAATTTTCAGATATTTCCGTTTCTACATTTTGCGTATACAATTATAATATAATGAGGTATTTTTCAAGGAATCGAATTCATCATAGAGAGTGACCAATTCTCAGCCTGGGTTTTGGTCAGGGTACATGAATTTCATCTTCATGTACCCTGGGTCTGGGTGTACATTTCGGGTACTAAATTATATTCATTTTTAGATATTTCCCAGTTAAAACCATAGATAGTGTAGATAAATTGACTCTTTAAAATTTCTTTATTCTAGTAGTTGGTTAGTTATTTTGTAAAAATCGTGAACATGTTCGGATGAGAATATTTTAAGACATGAAATGAGTGAGTCTGCATTCTGCATGGAGTCTCCGCTTGCCTGTATTTTCGCGTAGCAAATAGCAAATGTTGAACTTGAGGAAAGCAGACGAGGCTCACTCGTCAGTTTCTGACTAAGTTTTTGCACGGAACTCGTACGAAATCAAACGCTTCTTTCGGTTTAACCCAGTAGGGGTGCAAAAGCACGGAATCATCACGATCATACAACTCGCAAGTTACAGAAGAAATCTTTGTGCGGTTCCATTGACTCTTTATTTCACACCAAGTACATATTTATGATATTGTTAAAAAAAACGAATATTTTTGGTAGAATTAAAGAAAATGTCAAATTGAATTTCCCATGCTCGAGACAGAAGTGGATTAATGTTTTTTTTAAATTAACAGCTTTCATCGATGGTCAATTATTGTTTTAAGGAAACAATATATCCTGTCTTATAATTTCATATATCATTCTATGACGATAATAAACCATATTTTCTTGTTTAAAAGTCACTTCAGAGTCTCGGGATAAATATTCTGCAAACTTGCAAGTAAATACTCCACAGTCATTTTCGTTCTTTTGAGACGGTATATTTGTTGCAATCTCCAACTTCCATTCTTTACTATTCAACTCCGTCTTCTTTCTTTCTCTCATTTCAAAACTGAGGTACTCCAGTAAGATCTGAAACAAAAAACGGTAGATTAAAGTTTGACAAGGAAATAATTTCTGATGTAAAAACAAGATCGACGCAAAAACAAAGAGTTGACGACAAGCGTCCTGGCTTTTAGTTCACTCCTAGAAACTTTTGATACAATCAAACCATAACCATTCCAATAAAAGTGCCAATTTTTTAGAGATAGTTCTGGAACAAGGAATAAGATAGAAAAATATATATTTATTGACGAAACGTTTATTTCATATTCGTGGCCACTTGAAATGAAACATTTCAACGATCAAGCTACAGATGAAAGTGACATTCTAAATAAAGTTAATGGATAATACAAAATACTCACATTGACACACATAGTTTGATTTCCCAATAATGAATCATAACAACTAATCGTTTTACGTCTCAAATCTGCAACCGCTAGACACCAATGATTCCCCGAATGGATTGGAAACATGAGAAGGTCGAAAGAGAAAATATCCACCTGAAATTCAAAACGAAACGTTAAGAAAAATTGAAATTTATTCTAATAGTTTCCGATTCCAAAGAATTTACCTCCCTTGTCCATCTTTTCAACACATTGGAATGACCTTCCTTGAGAAATTTAGGGTAAAAGAATTTAGTGAAGACATGGACCGAAGGGAATTTCCCTTTCGCCCTTCTACTTCGATCGGCAATCATATCCATGTAAGTGTCGATAACCTGATGTTAGAAAAAAAATCCATCAAATCTTTTCGAAAATGCAATTCGTATCAATAGCATTCTTATCAATAATTACATTGTCATTAAGCCATTCAGAACGTGCAAGAGTCTTCAAGTCTCCTCTCGTTACTTGGATATTAATGCCGTTGGCCAAAACTTCATTCGGATTCCGTCAAGGTCAACTGGTCTCGCATCCGTTTGTCCACGTCATTTTTGAGGTCAGTTTTCGGTGTCGTCGTCTCTCCGGTGTTCAGACCTGAACGATGTCTTGAGAGCAAACTACGACTTGAGTCCGATTCCAATTCAAATTCAATCACACCTTCACCTTGTGAAATGACAAAAGTTTCTTCTTCAGATTCAGTTGATTTTGATCTAACGTTGACTCCGGGCTGAAGACTCTGACCACTGTGACCGTTACCATGACCATATCCAACTCCACGCGGAGTATCTGCATGTGCACGTATTCGACTGTGACTCTGGCTTATTGGGTGATGTTTGCTGTTGACCACAGAACTCGGAAGATGCAAATATGGTGTGTCTTTACGTTGGGCGAGCTCATTGGACGTCGAGGGTGGTGGCGTTACCAGTTCCTCATCGCTCACTGAGGCATCAAACGTTTTGAACAGTTCCTTGACTAACTCATGGGGCTCATTAGTCCGAACTATTGGGATGATTGTTTCTTTCTTTTCCTTTATGAGTACTGGAATCTCTGCAATAGTCCCCGTAGCAGTATCGAAGGCGGGATGGAGTGGCGCGCTGGATTTCATTAATCTGGACGAGGATGTTCTATTACGTAAAACATCAATTATTAGAAGCTAACGTGATCGATTTGATTTGTAACTGATTATCATTTCAAAGTATATTTTAAATTTTTACAAACCTTTGACCAACAAGGTCTGACATCCAGAGCTGACGTGCACACTCTGCAAACTGATTATTCTGAACTTGTTCAACCATGGACTTGTAACATTGTTTTTCTTTGAGTTTCGCAGCAGTTTTGGTTGAATCTAATTTATTGTCAGTGAAAAGAGATGTCCACCACGACGCGCTACAAGAGACTTTCGAAATTCCTTGAGATTTTTTTGCAGGTGTCTTTTTATCAAAGCGATTCTCGACTGTCTTCGTCGTTCCTTTGTCTAATTTATAAGTTGAAGATTTGTTCTTTATAGGATAAATATTGTCATTTTCCCCATCAAGATTTACTTCTTCATTGCTTTCTTCGGGACTTGAATTCGACGTTGGAATATGCGTAGGGTAGAATATACGCGAACTCTTCAATTGACCAAAATTTAATTTTTTATGGTTTTGTTGACCCAGGGATGATAATGCTGGAATACGAGGATTATCCCCAAATAATGACATTGGGCGGAATTGAGTCTTTCCCATTATATTCGCAATATTCGGATTACGATTCTCAGAATTCATTCCCGAAGTCTCCATTCTAGAGAAACGACTTTGTCCGGTCTTTAGGAGTTCAAAATCCTGTCTCTTCATACTATATGGTGTTGAAGTAAATGAAAAAATATTATTGTGTGCACCCACGCTCAAAGCTCCAGGAGAATATTTTGGTTTCTTTGCAAGATAGCCTATTCGATTTTTTACTAAGTTCGAATCCGAATATGAGTCACCGCCTTGATCTTCGTCGTCCGTTAGTTCAGGACTATAAACAACAAATGTTTTGATACAATTAGCATCTCCAATAAAACTTCACGCTTAGGTCATTTGATATCTAATTTCCCTGTACCTAAGTATAATACCACATTTGAATAGTTATTTGTTTCTACCATACCAATCTCTACCTTCTTAAGCCGAGGTAGGATTATAATTTTCTTTTAACAAATTGATTCTGAAAATCAGTCCAGAATAATTATTTTAAAGTTTTCGAACACTCTATGATTCTGTGATCTGTGATCCATACATATTCTGTCTTAAGGTGTAGCGACAGTTTTATTTTCCAAAATTTCAAAATGCCATAGGGATAGAAGAAACTCGGGTCAAGCTTGGG